>JACCGJ010015978.1:0-111871 GCA_013407085.1 Atriophallophorus winterbourni
CTGGTAGGATGGTTACCTGGAATGTAGGGCAAAAACTCCCCTCACCAAAGGTGAGGACAGTAAGTGGCTAAGAAGCCAATCGAGCGTCTAGAATTTCTTCCAGTGAAAAGTTGCGGAGAAGCAACCACTACTGCCAGAGCGTTTTTTTATTATGATTTGGATATCCTTGACGATCGCGACGCCAACGGATTATCCGGGTTGTATTTAGGAAGCACCTCGTTATGAATGATGCTGTAAAAATAAATAAATTTCTCTTCACCAGTACGGTGAGAGGTCGGCTAAAGAAGAGTTGTGTATTATAAAACAAACAGAACTATAGCATTTACTCACATACCAAACAACGCTAAAAATGGTGAACTACCTAATCTTGCATAGAAATTAGTGGGAGAAATCAGGAAAAAGCTTACCCCAGATTCGGGGGTCAAGTTCAGTTGAGAGATAGGAAGCTAGCTAAAAGCCAATCACGCGCCCAGATTTCCTTCGACGGTATGCAGTTGAGCATCATGCACTTCGATATTGAGTATACAGTTCGTACGTCTCATATTTTCTTGTTTCCGGATATCTGGAAATTAAGGTATGGGTTCTCTTCACCAGCACCGTGAGAGGTCATCTGTTCAGTAAACAATGCAATGCAATGCATAAACAATGTATAATTTATGAAATCACTAGCCTAGTCGAGGCAAAGTGACGCACATTCATAGACTGCATGTGGGCTAAGATGCTGTCAGGTTGCCCAGGCCTAGACTGATATGAGTTCAAACACTTATGCTTCTTGGTCGTCGTCGTCTCCTGGATCGAAAGCAGAAGAAATACAATCCTGTTTAAGCTTTTTCACATCAATAAACATAAGTATTGTCTGCTTACAAGGCAGGCCCTAAGGGCAGGGGATCGTCACTACATCACTCAGGGGATCAGGACCACGCCTCTCAATAAATAATTTCAGTTCATTTCAGCTGGCACAGGACTATAAATGGCTGATAAGCCAATCGAGCGTCCAGAATTTCTGTCGGTGGGAAGCTTCAAAGGAGCGCCCACCACTGCCAAAGTTCGTTCATTGTTCTTTGGTATCCTCGTCGTATGCTATTATAAGTCAGGTGTTTTCCAGGCCGTCATTCTGTCCTAGTATTTGTAGCTGCGACTGGGAAAAACGGAAAAGGTTTCTCTTCATCAAGCCGGTCTTGAATAGCTGTTCAGATCGTAGAGACAAAGCTCATGAGGTAGCGAGTTCCAACTGATTACCACCTGCGTGGATCGCGTGCTTGCATAACTTAGCTTTAGACTTTTGAAATACTGCCACTTATGGTCATGTCCACTAGACCTCCATTCCCATACCAATCGTAAGAACCGGAGGAACTCGTTGCAATATTGACCGAGAAGGATTCGGCGTGTCAAGCGCAGATAAAAACACCCCCCTCAAAGTTCTAGGGGATAAAGTTCCAGTTAGCTCTGTCTATCCTCGTGATCGTGGTGGTGCATATAATGAACCATTTTAGGCCCCTACTTTGTGCTTCCTCCAAATAGTCACGTTAGCCTTTAGACTGTTCAGTTCAGATTACACAAGACATAAAGCGAGTAACGAGCCAATCGAGCATCCAAAATTTTTTTCGATGACGATATAATATCCGTGTTGTATATAAATAAATAAATAAATAAATTTCATTCTTGGAAATCCATGGCATGTTGGCCAATATCAATAATGTCCAAAAGGTTTGTACAATCAGATTGTAGTATGTACATTTTCAAAAACAATTTTCAAGGTCATTTCTTCGGAAAAAGAAAATGCAATTTCTGTTCACCAGCACGATTAGAGGTCAGCTGAAGTAGAATAGTGGATAAAAACAAAAAAAAACGCTATCATGTACTTTCTTCACCGTATAACGCTCAAAATGGTGTTCTACATAAGCTTGCATAGCATTTAATATTCTTCGTGTCATTTTTCCCCTCACCCGATTTTCCTTTCATACAATAACTGCTCATATATTGAATTTCTGTAAAACTGATCGATTATCATTTACCTTAAACATTTTAACGAACGAAAAATTCCCAGCACGTTTGACCTCGAAAATGTTAATATTTATTGTCCATTTTTTATGCTTCATGTATACATGCAAATATTCTTCATTGGCTGGCATCCTATTTTGAGGGTCGTATCCAATACACAGTTGCGAGCGGCCAAACCTCTCGTGAAATAGCTATTCCCTGTGGTGTCCTTCAAGGTGCAATATTATCCCCATTTCTATTTTCCCTTTATATTTCTGATCTTCCATCTGACCTATCTGCACTTACCCTCAAATACGCTGATGATGTTGCCATTGCAGTAAATCAAAATCGTCGGATCGAGCAACATACCTTAGAATCAATGGTAACGAACATTGGTCAATGGTCCTCCACGATTGGTTTATCGTTGAATCCTTCTAAATGCAGCGAAATTGTATTTTCCAACATGATTGGACAGCGTCGTTTAGCCCTTCATCAAGAAATTCCTCGCGTTTTTCTTAACGGCTTGGTGTTCGACAGATGTTGCAGCTTTAAGTATCTTGGTGTTACAAGGTGAAAATCTAAGCTGGACTGAACATGTTACAAGGGTAATCACAAAAGTGCACCAACTGTCGTTCTACGCACTACGTCTCCGTTCTTTCTCCGTTCCACCAAATGTCATTCAACTTTTCGTTTTTTCTTGCATCATTCCCCACCTTCTTCTCGCATCTCCGGTGATTTTTCCCGGCCTCTTGGAAAAGGATTCTACGATGATCAGAAGATGCATTAAGCTCATCTCAAGACTGAGTTGTGTTTTCGCTGATGACATTCGTGACACTATTGTCAATCGTCATTTTCGTGAATGTAGCAGATTGATCGCGAACATTTCTACTGATAGTTTACATCCATTGAACAAAAGCCTTGTTTCTTGCTGATCTTTTTCCTCTACCCGAAGCCAGTACGTTATTCCTCATTCAAGAACGAATAAATTTATAAATTCTTTTATCCCATACTTGGCCCGATACATGGTACAACAATCAATAGCTGTTACAGAGTTGAAAGAACGCTTGACAATTTTCTAATGATGCCACGATGTCCCAGTTATTTTTCGAGTTAAGTTTTCAAATTCCCCTAACATTTGTCTAGCCCATGGTAACCTGACACTTTTTTAGCCCAAGTATTACTTTATTGTGTGGCACTTCATATATTTTATTTTATTTGCATTATATAACGAACCTAATTTATTGTTGCTATGAAGTTGGAGAAACGCTCACCTATTTTTAATTCACGCTGTTTTTTAATTCTTTTTTTATTCCCGTCACATTTGTCTAACCCGAGGTAACCTGACATTTCATTGGCCTATGTATTGTTTCATTGTGCGCACGCTATACATATTTTTGTATTGGTTTTATGTGGAGAAATTAATCTAATGCGGAAAATTCGTGAACACGAATAAAGTCATTCTTCTTCTTCTTCTTACAAACAACTTTGATAATTATCGATCATGCTTAGCATGCCTTGGAATTCCGAGAATAAAATATTTATTATTTATTTATTTATATATTTATTTATTTATTTATCTATTTAAAATAACTTACCCAAGTTGCGGTCCAAACCATGATTGAAACTAGAGACGGAACAGCAGGATATAAGTACTTCTGGAAGAAAGTTCCAGAAGTTTACCACCACAAGGCTAAAAAAGTGTTTTCTGGAGTCTAGCCGACATCGCTTCTCAGCAAGTTTGAGTGAATGACTCCTAGTGCCAAGCTCGCGATACAAGGCAATGAATCCGTTCATTGGAACGTTACTAACACCCTTCAAGTTCAATTCAGTTGTATTTCCAACGCTTTGATAAAAATTCAACATGAATTTTCGATATTCTGTGAAAATGCTTCAAAATAGATTTACCATATTACCATATTATTAAAATGTTCATTATATTTCTGATTTACACTGCGGATTAACTACGGTATTGATAAAATCAGCCTCCATTTCTCTGGTAAATTATAGTTACTGATAAATCTCACTGTCAGATATGAGTATACATAATTCACGGCAACTGCAGGAAAACGTGGTCAGGAGCATTGAGTGCGCAGCTTGCAAGCATTGGGCTCCCAGTTGCTATTCCGGTATACATAAAACTGATCAAGGGATTTATAAAATATACCGCTGGTTTCATTGGTATTGAAACAGCTGTCATAAAGCTGCAACTGACGCCGCTTCAGTTAATGAATAATTGAAGAAGAGTGTAATCTCGTCTAGCACGCAAATCTCGTACCCACTCAAAACTTATGCATTTGTTGTGCGTACATATATGAGCCCGGGCAAAACTGCAGCCAAGGCGAAAGATGACCGAGTTAGCCTGTTACACCGTCCTCTCAAGGTAATTCAAGTCAAGGTAATTCAAGGTTCTTGATGGTCTAAAAAGCAACAAGCTTAACAACAACCATAGAATGGTAAAAATTGAAATTTAAGTGTATAAACAATATAAGAACATAGAATAAACAGTATATAAGTGTTCTGGAAACGAATAATGCAATAAAAATCCGTCTACTTTTGTTTTATATTCATGCAAGCTAGTGGCGTGAGCAATGGCTGAAGGTAAACTGTTCCAAGTAAAACAGACACGGACAGAGTAAAAATACTTTTTACAGTTCAGGCGAGAATGGGGTACGACCAGCACATATTCATGGGTCCGATAATTCCTCGTATCCCTTCGCGTGAATAAATCCTGTAAGGGATGGTTCGGGGTATGGAATGTTTTGTAAAGTAAGTTAAGGTCTCCTCTGATTCGTCGATAGGGAAAATCAAACAGATTCAGTTGAGCTATCCTTTCTTTATATGGTTTGTTTCGGATGCTGAGAACTAGTTTCGTTGAGCGGTGATAGATTCGCTGCATAAGTTCCACATCCCTCTTGAGCCACGGAGACCATGACTGCAAACCGTATTCCATGACTGGTCTCAAGTATGTATTCATGATCCTTGGGAATATCTTGGGCGAAAATTTCCCAAATACACGTTTGAGTAGATTTAGAACACGTGTTGCTTTTTTAAAGGCACTATTAGTTTGAAGTGATGTTTTTAAACTGGAGCATATCCAGACACCCAAATCTTTTTCTTCACTGCAATTTTTAAGGGCATGCGAACCTATGTGATATGTGAACTCTACTCGATTCCCCACATTCATGATCCTGCATTTGTTGAAGTTAAACGGCAGTTTGTTCTTCAACGACCAGCTGTGAAGCGTATCAAGATCCTTTTGTAATAGCAAACAGTCTTCTGGACTACGAATGCTGCGTCAAATCTGTATGTCGTCCGCAAATAACAAAATGTTACATCGAACAATTCCCGGTATTTCATTAACATAAACCAGAAAGAGGATCGGACCGAAGACTGAGCCTTGGGGAACTCCGCTAGTTGCTGCAATTGGTTTGGATAATGCACCATCAACACGTACCTGGTAAGTGCGATTTGTAATGGAGTCATTTAGCCAATTCAGCAACTTTCCCGTGATATCAAGACTTTCAAGCTTCTGCAGTAGTAGGGAATGGTCAATACCATCGAATGCTTTTGAAATATCCAAGAAGCATGCGTGTATTGCTTGTCCTTTATCTACCGATTTTGTCCAATCATCTAGCGTTACCAGTAAATTAGACAAACAAGAATAATTTCGTCTGAATCCATGCTGGTTCCTCGAAAGCAACTGATTATTCTCGAAGTGTTTCATTAGATCGTCAACAATGAGTCGCTCAAGTAATTTTGATATTACTGGTAACAGAGTAACGGGTCGGTAATTGGAAACATCGGAGCGATTTCCACCTTTGTAAATTGTAGAAATTATTCCTCGTTTCCAATCTGTAGGAATTACTCCACTTGCCAGTGTTTGCTCGAACAGATAAGTGAGTGGTTTGTATACCAAACTCGCAAATTGCTTCAATATTTTCGGTGTTATTCCGTCGGCCCCAGGAGACTTTCCGGTTTTAAGATTAAATAAACCTTGGAGGACACGTTTCTCAGTGACACTTATTTCACTTAGGGCGACCGTGTTTGAAAGTGTTGGATTTGGCTGTTTATTGCATGTTGTATCGGGTTGAATACCGATGAATAAAACGTGGCTAAAGCATCAGCAGTTTCTGCTGCAGTTGTTGTTGGTCCAGCTGATGTGTTCACGGACGCTACTCCAGGTTTCACCTTAGCTTGATCGTTAACCATACGATATAGTATTTTTGGGTTTCGCTCCATCATGCTTGATATCACTTCTTGGAAGCACAACTTGTCTTGGATGACAAATTTGTTTACTTTGTTCCGCAGTAAACGGAATGTTTCCCAGGTCTCGGATGATGGGTTTTGCCGATGGTGTCGCCAAGCAATGTTTCGTACCGTTAACCACTTACGAGTTCGGCTTCTTAATTTAAATTCAAAAGTTTTTTCTTGAGTTCCTGAGGACAAATTCGGAGCTCACTTCGATTGAACTTTTGAGATTAGATATTAGCCACATCCAAAAGTCATGTACGTTGCTGGTTTCCGGTTGGCAGTTAAACGTGTTTTTCAGAGCATCACTCAACGCCATAGTGTTGATCCGCCTAACTCTTTTATGGGCATCATTTGTTCTTACAGCTTCAAACAGATAGTCAAACTGGATGACGACGTGATCACTTAGTCCCAGTGGACTTTCGTAAGCAACGTTATCAATGTCATGTTCATTGCTTGTCAGAACGAGATCTAAGAGTGAGGGTAAATCGTTTCCGCGGTATCGGGTATTACATGTAATGTGGTTATAAAGAGGAATATCGTCAAACAACTCACTAAATGCGCGCTTGAGGGAGTGTTCTGGGTAAATGGTGCTGCTCTGCAAATTCGGTAAATTGAAGTCACCCATAATCAAAAATCCATAAGTGTATCTGGAAGTAACCATGCGAATTTTATCCAGTAGGGCCAGATTGTAAGTTTCCTGTGCAGACGGTCGGCGATATACCACTTCCAAAACACAGTCTTTGCCGTTAGCTAGTCGGATTGAGGTAGTCAATATACCCAGAACTTCGAAAAATCGTGCAAATGTAAGATTTGGAACAACTGCAGCCAAGTGAAAAGTAGATCATGTTAGTTAGTTACTCCGTCCACCCAGGCAAAATACCACTCCTGGGTGGTCAATTTAGATGAAACTTCGAAGGAGCGCACTGAGTACAGTAAGGACAGTACGAAAATAGGTTACATTCCATTGTTCCTGGCTCACCATACTGGATCAAATTATACGGGAATTGAATGGTTTTACGTAAGAAAATTAAGACACTTCACGACAATTCTTCTGCTTCAAAATCAAGGAATCAAAATGCAATAGTTTTTTAACCCAGCGGAACCATTTATTAAGGAATCCAAGTATCGCAGAGATTTTGATAGCATGTGTATCAGCAATCTTATGCGAATGGTGGTTCTGAAGCCTTCAAATCCCACAGTGCGAATCCACCGTGTAGAAAGATGGAGGATGGGTAGCCACCCTCGGCTAATCCTGGTTGAAATAAAATACCAGGCGAACGGGATGCACTCCTGACTAGGTCTGAACACCTGAAGCGGGACAACTCTCCGTCCCGATTAGGCATAACTCTTCCGATTCGAATAGGAGAAACTTAGCAGTAGGAACATATGCCATTCGTAAACCTGAACTAGCGCAGATGCTACTCAGTCACACATGATCATAGCAAACAGCACTTTGCCACGAGTCTTACTTTCCTCCCAGACGACGTCGATTGGCTTAGTACCAATGATGATAAGAGCCGAACAGGTGTTTCCAGTAGTTTTTCCTCTACGATGGATGCTGTCTCAATTGTCAGAAAATGGTTCATTACCTTACGTAAATGGCTATCGAACCTGATGCTCCTGCTTCAAGTAGTAGGCTAAAAAAACGTGCAGCTCTCTCGGGTGCTCCGACCGAGTACCAAACAGGATTAGTTTGAGAAGCACGAATAACCAACGCCTTAATATTGTACGCAAATGTATGCAGCATAAGGAATAATTGGGCTGAACTTTCATTTAACGTGGCTGAGTTACACCCAAGAGTTATAGAGCTTTCTAAGAACTGGCTGTCACCCGTTGATGATGTGCCGATAAACATCATCGAACATTATCTCGTCACAAGATGCGATAGACCTGGAGATGAGAAATGTGTTGGCGTTGCGTTCTTCTTGGAGCATGGTTTGCACATTATGGACACCGCTATATTTATAGCCGGTGATGAAACGAGTATCCTTACTTACTACCCGTCATCCCTCGCAATTGCTCGAGTCTAAGTCACACACAGTGCAGCCCAACAAGAGATCACACGCTGATTGAGCAGCTTGGAGGTGTGTTTCACTCAGCTTCAAGCGTACTTATCTTGGATGATTTCAACCTCTTAGATATAGATTGGTCCGTCTTTACAGGTGTGGTCACCTAGCAATCTGAACCTTTTATCGAATGGCTCCATAATCATGCGTTGCGCCAGCATGTCTGTGATCCCACGAGGTTTCATCAAACATGCACTCCATTCACTCGTGACATTGTATTGTCGTCCCAGCTAGGAACCGTAAGGTATTAAATGTACCTACCCCCACCCGGCGATGGCGATAACTTATTGATAATCTTAAAAGCGGTATTGCATTTATACAAACCTTTCTCTCGTCCTAGATACAATTTTTATCTTTTACACTGGGGTTTACTCCCGGAGAGCTCAAAATCCTCCCTTCAGTTGTCTGTCAATTCCAATGTAAGTGAGAACTGAGATAGAATTTTTTGGTATCTAAAAGAGTTACAAGACATGCACGCTCCGCAGCAGTACGTCGGAAGACATCGAGGGCCGCTATGGTGGACTCCTTAAGTCCATAGGTATACCCGTAAACGGAATCGCCTATGGCCGCTATATAAACTATTATTCATTTCTGGTTCTTAGGCCCGCTACAAAAACTGATCGGAAAGCTTGTGCAAAATTACAGCGTTTGCTCGAGCAGAATTTTGAGTTAACTTTAGCTAGGGATGACAAATCCAATCTTAGAAGATATTATAGTTACGCTAAAGAGGTCATCGAATAAAGCATTAATGTAAAAATATGTGTGAACAATACAAAGGTTTATTGTTCTTTCGTTTTACTTTTTAAGACAATATCAGAAAATAGGGTGTTTCAGCTAGCGTCTAATTCCTTCCTAAAGCTTATGGTGGTTTATTTTACCATCTGGAAGCTTATTCAAGTGGTTAACCAAATGGTTGCTAAAACAAGTGCTTACGTACCACCAGCCCGGGACTTGTCCTAATTAGTTTAATTGAATTACCAGTTGCAGCTGTTTAGGGGCAAATTTCAGTAATTCAGTAATATCATCTCCCGTGAGACCCTTCAGAATCTTAAAGGCTTCTATCTGGTCGCCACGCAGCCGCCGTCTATTTGGCGAGAACAGAGTAAGGTTCTTTAGTCTTACTTCATAGATTTTAGCTGTTTGACCCCCAACCAAGTCGCAAGGCGCTGGACCATATCTGGTCCCTACTCCGGTGTAGGCAACCGGGTAGTATCATGCCTACGTTTCAACGATGACGATGATGTCAACGCTTTGTACCCCCCTTCTCGCTTTGTACATATCATTGTTTATGTTGAACGGCACCATATCTGTATCAGATTGTGCAAATTTAATAAAATAAACCATATCTGGACACACTATCTCTTTTTTCAATTGCGGTGCCCAGTATTGTATACAGTATTCTAAGTGAGATTGTACGACTGCCATGTATAAGGAAATGAAATTGAAAGGTTTTCGGCCTCACAACGCTGAGCGCAATCTGTAAAGTTCCATGTGAACATTGTTTGCTGCTCCGACACACTGCGTACACCACCAATAGAGGAGATCTCTCGCTTTATAGTACGCAGATTTTCTGATGGCTTCTTCGCAAAATTCTTATTGTGTCGTCGCTGATTTAATCGTCAGAACGTAGCCCTGCTTAATTTTAGTCGCAAGTCCCATGTCTCTGTCCATTCAATTACTTTTTTTAATTCAAGATAGGCGGTAGTATCTACTGGTAGATCTCATAACTCAATATTTCAGCCTCCTTTACACTGAAGAAGAGATCTATGCTCCGTAATCATTCCATAAGAGATACCCTGATTGCCCTCCGAGGTTCAGACTAGGAGTAGGACAGGGGTGGGCAAACACGCCGCAGGCCACATCGGACGTTAGGCTTTTAATCTGGCCGCCGACCGTGTCCAAACTTGTTACTCTTGTTTATATTTCACTCATTTTGCAAGCAGTCAACACAAGAACGGGCGGCTACTGCTCAAAGGTTGGCAGCTCATTTACACAGTCAACAGAACTTGTTTCAAAGACAAACAGCAATTCAAGAGTTAAGTACCAAGGCAAGTTATTTGCTGACATTCAAATTAGCAAAGGCTGGCAAGCCTTTCTCCGAAGGCGAGTTTTTGAAAGAATGCATAGTAGAGACAGTTGGTCTCTTGTGTCCGGAGAGCAAAGGCAAGTTTGAAAAAATCAGTTTAGCACGCAGAACAGTGACTCGCCGCGTGGAACTGATCGACGCAGATATACTCAGATTGTTAAACAAAAAGGCAGAGTCCTTTAAGTTATATTCACTAGCACTGGATGAAAGTAACGACATAAAAGACACTGCTCAGCTCCTAATTTTTATCCGAGGGATTAATGACAGTTTTGAGATAACAGAGGAGCTTTTGAGCATGGAATCACTGAAAGGGAAAACGACAGGAAAGGACTTATATGAACAGGTGTCTGCTGCCATCGAGAGAATGAAGCTACCCTGGAGTAAACTTGCCAATGTCACTACGGATGGATCGCCAAATTTAACTGGAAAAAACGTCGGGCTGCTGAAAAGAATCCAGGATAAAGTGAAAGAAGAAAACCCTGACCAGAATGTTGTTTTTCTTCACTGCATCATTCATCAGGAGTCTCTGTGTAAGTCTGTATTGCAGCCTAATCACGTCGTGGACCCGGTTGTAAAACTTGTTAACTTCATACGAGCAAAGGGACTTAATCATCGTCAGTTCATTACGTTCCTGGTAGAAACTAATGCGATCACCAGGACCTACTTTACCATTCTCGCGTCCGCTGGTTAAGTTTGGGGAAAGTGTTTCAACGAATCTGGGATCTCAAAGAGGAGATTCGCTCATTTTTGTTGTTAGTGGGAAAATCCGAAGAATTCCCCGAGCTGAGCGACACAACCTGGCTATGTGACTTTGCATTTGCTGTGGACATATTTTCACACATGAATGAGCTGAACGTGAAGCTACAGGGGAAAGATCTGTTTGTGCACGACATGTACACAAATGTGGAGAGCCTTTAAATCCAAGCTTGGTTTATTCTCCAAGCAAATGTCAAACGAATCTTTCGCACATTTCCCCACCCTGGCTGTGCAGAAAGAGGCCGCCCGAAATGCGAAGAAATACTGCAAATCACTGGACGACCTGCACATGGAATTTTGCCGTCGGTTCTGTGATTTTGAAAAAATTGACAAGTTACTTCAACTGGTGTCTTGTCCTCTTTCACAAGACCCCGAATCAGCACCGCAGGAGCTGCAATTGGAACTGATCGATCTTCAGTCTGACTCCATCTCAAAGGAGAAGTTCAAGTCTCTTAAACTGAATGAATTTTATGCTTCACTTAACGAGACCACGTTTCCAAACCTTCGAAGGACTGCACAGAAGATTTTGGTGTTGTTTGGCTCGACCTATGTGTGTGAGCAGACGTTTAGCGTCATGAAAATCAACAAAAACCATCACAGATCCAAGTTAACAGACCAACACCTTAGATCTGTCCTGAGAATTGCCACAACAAAATTAACTCCAGACCTCGATGCACTGGCAAAAACAGGAGACCAACAACACTGTTCCCACTGAAATTGGTGGGGTTTTCTGCTGTTTTATGAAAAAAATGCATATTGAAAGTTTGTAAGTAAGGCAATTTTTGCTCTTTTTTAGGCAATTATAAAAGCAATATAAAAAAGGCAATTTTTTCAAGTTTTGAGGGCTATTTTTTGGTAACCCTAGTGATGAGGACTCTTTTCCATATTTGACAGTTAATAAATTGGATTGTATTATTAGTACAGTGCTATGAGGTTTACATACACTAAATGTAATATTTTAGTATATATCTGGCCCAAACACTCCATCCAAATACTCCTGGTCCGGCCCCTCTGTCAAATTTTGGAACACATTGTGGCCCGGGAGTCAAAAAGGTGTGCCCACCCTGAGCTAGGAGCTAGACGCATTTAAACTTAGCAATCTCTTTTTTAAATACAGGGGCCATGCTTGAACGAATTACTCCAGCTGCTATCTCACGAATTCTTTGTGTAATAAGCTGAAAACCTATGAGGATCAGCAGGATTAACTGATCAAATACAAAAACGTTCGCTCCAAGCGCGTTGTATAGCAGCTGCACATTGATCATCCCATGTGAAGTCATTTGAAACCTCAATAGCTAAAACCCATTAAACTCAAATATACCTTTCGTTCCATCAATCTAAAGGTTCTTAACGAAGTCAGAAAAAAAATAGCGTTTTGTTAATTTAACTGGTAGATATCATGTATTCGACCACTTAATACCCACTTCGACATCGTCAATAAAATCTCATTCATTCAGTGATCCGATAATCTTGACATTATTGACTTAGTGAGAACAGTTTTACTGTTGCATTCTAGATTACTTCTATACCAGAATATATTCGTGAATATATATTTGAAGTGGTGAACGCTCTTTTTTGGTTGACCACAGAAAGAAATCTGGACGCTCGATTGGCGACTCAACCACAAATCTTTCTGCGCAAACTGAACTGAACAGCCAGTAATACAGATTTGTAATTAAAAAGTGTCGGCGGGCTACCTCTCTTATTTATTGATGTCACATCGGCCACCTACTAAATACACGGTACTAATCCATGCTCCAAGAAAGTGAAAAAACAACCCACAGGTTTTGTTAGTATTAGCGCCAGATGCTTTATTGTTTAGTGGTCAATGTCGTCTAAAACAGCAGATTTATGTGGAATACTTTCTGTAAGAAAATGATTAGCCTCATTATCAGTAAAGGATAACTCATTGAGTGAAGACTGAAGCCTTTTCTACATTTTGAGATCATTGTGATCCGTCATCTTGCTGCAGATTTATAATCCAATTTTCTCCTTTCTATTGCACATAACTATCGGAACGTTTTTGACACTGTTGTATATTGAGTGCTGGCCATTATTCCAAGTCACGTTTTGCATTGCGTTAGGTCCCCACAGCCTTTTTTTCTAAGACAGGCTTTACAAGATTTTCAGACATGGTCCGAGATTCTAATTACAATTCGCATCGCAGGTAACCACTACTGTTGCTGGTTGCGTTTTTTTTTCGTGCATTAACTGAACTGCCAGTTTTTTCCAATATCGCCACCTGCATGTTGAGACAAAATCTTTTTAGCTTTCTCAATGACAACGTTTTAGTGTACGCATTTGAACTTACGCTGCAGTTTAGGACTATGAGTACTATTTGGGAGCTAAACATATACTTCGTTTCACTTTTGCTGTTATTTCCTAATTACTATGCATGCTGAACAAGTTTATGTACTAAAACGTAATCACATTTTTCAAGTAGGGTTAGGTTTTTGACCTGCCGAATCATTTCTGCACTTGATGAGATAACGAGATCTACAATCAAACGTAGGCAGCCCTGGCAGAACCTTGTGGGCTCATTCAAATGCTCATCGCATGCACGTACATTTATTCCATGAAGTCCTCAAACAACATTCCAGATCAACAGCACTGTTTTTGGCCAAGTGATATGTGGTAAATTGCAATTTGAATCGAGGTTGAGATAGCCATATTTATGTACATTTAGAATTTAGAGCTAAGAGTATAACATTTTCAAATTTATCTGAACTCGGAGATTTAATATGAATAGTACTACCTGTAGAAGGCATGTTACAAGTAATGAAACTTTGAAATACTTCCTTCTACTTTACCGTTCCTTTCTAATTCTAATCCATTTTCGTAATACATTTTTGGAAGCTCGATTTTAGTTTTGTTTATTTTTTCTACAGAATATGATAATAAACTTTTCGTTTTGTAATTGATTGGTGTTATTGTGAATCTTTCCCTTTCACATCTTTGGTGAACCATTTTTTTTTATTACTGTGTCTGTCATCGTTAGTTGAATTTGGTTAACATTATAGGCACTTGTATTTTCCTTAAATTTCGACACCAATTATAAGTGTCATATTTGTTTGATAGACAAAACATGAACGACGATTTCGGTTACTCGATTCTTTCTATTGGTATATCTCAGGTCATCATTGAATTTGCTTTGAAATGAAGTAACTTTTTCTAGAGTATTTTGGCTCCATTGTTTGTTGTACCGCTCCCATACCATTGAGGTTTGTATGATTAATGTGGTTGTTACTGATGTCAATTACAGTACAGTAGTAAATCAGAATGTCTTTTGAATTTTTCTAAAAAACTTTCAGGTTGTCTACGCGTCGCAACACATCTTGGACGTCAGAGTACATGATTTGTTGCGTGTCGTTCGCCGCAGTGTTCAACTTTGTTTTTGCAATTTACGCAGAAATTGATAAACCAATTTTGCGATCAACGGGTCAATTTCCTGACATTTGAACGTTAACAATCGATACCTGTCTGCAAACATTCGGTGTTGTTCCATGTTTTATTTTGATTCCTTTTGAACATTTCAATCTATTGTTCGAATTGGAATGGAAACATTCACGATAGAGTCATCTGAGTGGAATAAGGTCGGGGACATTGCTGCACTTAACGCAAATACTTCTCAGCATGAGTTCGATTTAGAACAAGAATTAGCTTCAGCTAGGTTAACGATCGCACTTTCATTTCGAGAGCAAAGCGAAATCGATGATGTTGGGGAATCGAAAGCCGATTTCAACAGTAAACCTGAATCATTTGGCTCGACACAGTCATTTGGAACAGCTAATTGGAACGACGAGCGGATTTCCCAAGGTGAAATTGTATTCTTTTGATGGTAATCCGGTTAAATACTGAACATTTATGAGACAATTCGAAGGCTAAGTCGAATCGGGTATATATTAGATCTAAATGAGCGACTGCTTTACCTGAAATTTTATTGTCGTGGCAAGGCTCGGAATTCGATTGATGCAAATATCGTGCTAAATCGCACAGAAGGTCATAATCGATTTTGAAATATTTGTTCCAGTTAACGCATGTGATTGCCAAGTTTAATTTATTCTTGAGTGAAGTCAGGTGGCTTTCCAGCAATAATGATGGTTTGTATTGTTTCGCGACACAAATGGAAAATTAGCAAATCACAATGACTCAGATGTAATGCGATGCCGATTTGAATTCGGTCACTAAATTGGAAGGATTGGTGAAAAGTTTGCCTGTAGGATTGCCACATCATTATGCTGACTTTCCTGGATTGATTGGTTGTTAACTTTCAAGGACTAACTGAGTTCGTATCACGTCGAATAATATTTGCCAGGAGCAGATTTGTTATGCCTATAGAAAGGACCACAGTTTCATCGCAGCGAACAGAGAAATCACGACTGCCTGAATGAAGTCGGATGTTCGTAACTCCAAGAAAAGCGATAGCAATTTTATTATTATCAATCTAAAAGCCCTCATAAACCTTGTATATATGAAAGCTGACGTAATAGCTAAAAGATATATCGCGATGCATCATTTAAATTATTATGTCTGTCTAGGCCAGTTTAACGAGGTGCTCTATAGTTTCCGAATTATTTTGACTCCATTGTTCGCTGTTACGCACAAATAACATTGGAGTTTGTATAATTATTGTAGTTGTCACTGTTGTCAATTACTGTTTCGTAGTAAATCAGAACGTCTTTTGAATTTGTCAGATTATTTTAGGTGGTCCACATATTGCTCACTTCTTGAACGTACAGTATCTTTGCGAGATCTTGTATTACGTTGCATTCATTTTCCACAATACTCAAATTCATCGTATCTTTATACATTGACTCAAGCTTTTATAGAAGCATCTTAACAACCTACGCACTATCAAATTGAAGCCAGTGATTCCAGCATAACACATTCAAACGGGTACGAACGCAGTAAAATTAACTGTCATGCACATTTTATAGAAATACTTGTTGTATTAGGCTGCAAACAATTTATTTATAGATTAACAAGAATGAACGGCATTCTTAAATTAATCTTTACTTTGAATATTGTTCGAACGAACTTGCAAATAGTGCCTTCTCTCTTCAATATTATCTTTTCATCTACCATGCAATCACACACTCAATAAGAACGTCAAAACAGTTTCCTTTTACATAGATAAAACCTACTTTCAGAACTTATAGGATATGAGGGTGGCTGGAGGAAATGGAAAATAAAACTAAAAATGGACTGCTGTCGCAATAGACATTAATGGTATATTCGTAATTTCACGTTTCTATGAACTATTGAGTGAATAAACCAAAAGTATAGACAACACATTAAAATCTCCATAAAACAGAGCTCCGAATAGTTGTGATAAGGCGAAATCACTCTGCAAATCATTCAAATTACGAACAACAAGCACGAACAGTAATATAAATTTCATTTTTTGAGTTTGCAGAAATAAAAATTACAGACCGTAGAAAAGCTGCAAAGAATTCCTTTTATATTTCAATACTGAATATGTATTATGCATATATCTGAATGAAATCTAGGAAATCCGCAAATAAACTACTTCAAGCCTCAAGCCAGACATAGCACGTCTACTCTCTGCCATTTGCAAGATGAGCGGTGACGATTTTATACTTCTTCTACTGAACAAATTTAACACTCCAATAGATTCTGGAAACTTTCCTCAAGAATCGATACATGTTTCGTTACACCCAAACATAAATCTGGAATAAAAACCCACACTGAATCAAATTATCGCTCAATAAAACACACAGCAATCTTATCTATATTACTTGAAATGGTAGTAAAAATAGGCTACGCTGAACTACTTATCTCCATCTTCTTCTCTAGAGCTCAGCACAGATTATTGAATAAAAGATTTTGCATTGCATGCCAATTCGAATACCTTGACGATTTTAACAATTCCGTTGAGGAACGTTGGAAAGTCGTAGTTTTTACCCCAGACATAACTGAAACCATTAATACTGATCCTCATAAATTATTTTTATCGAAGCTTTAATCATATTGCGTATGAAAATCTCCTATTACACCTAAATTTATTTCTCACTGATATATGGCTACAGATTTTGCAGCATACAGATACAGATCGCGTACCGATTACCTGAAAACAACTTTAAATACCGTTACCTTTATATTTATTGAACGTTAAATTCCGCTGAAACAAATGACCTTGAACAAATTGTTTTAGCAATTGTACATACTATAATCTGATTGTACAAAGCTATTGGAAATTATTGATAATGTTTAACATGCCTTGGATTTCCAAGAATTCATTTATTCCCAGTGGGGTAATTCAAGGTACCGTAAGAGGTCCCTTACTATTATTCTCATAAATAAATGACGGACATACTGTCATTTTTATAGCAAAATCGTTTTCCTTGATTACATGGGAGTCTGTATTAATTTTCTTGCTAATCTAGCACAAAATCACATACCTAGACTGAACAATGTTCTTGCTGCATTTGCAGACTGGGGTACAAAATGTTCTCTCGTTCTCCATCGCGAAACCCAATTTATGCTTATTAGATGCACAATGCAAAATGATTGAATTCTTCTTAACAATAACTACATTCAAATGATAGATAGCACATCTGGCGTCATTTCGCACCATATAAAAATATCTTATCTTCTCAACCTAGATGTTTTACCTGATGATCAATATAATAATGGCATACCCGTGATAATCAATAAAGTTTTGCGGCATTCGTACTAACATTCACTCAGTTTCGATTATTTCTTTCCCCGCTCTGCTCTACTAACCAATGTTAGGAATAACAGAACATTACAGAATTGAAATCTCTTATCAGTGCATGACAATTCAATTTCAGGTTCATTCTTAATTTCAGTCTGAAAGGTTGACATTTATTTTTCTGCAATCCGGAAAACATTTGTAAGAACTGCTGAACTATGATAATAATTTACTCTTGGTGAACCAAGGCATGAAATACATGATCAATTTTCCATGATGGTTACAGCAAAATAACGGAATTAAATTATTGGCGGAACTTTTAAATTCAGAAATGATTTTTGTTCGTTTTAAAATTGGAAATGGTAGGCTACATGGGTAGGAAAATATTATAAAATATTCATGAATAATGAGATTTTTTTCAAATCGAATATATATACAAAATAATAAGAAGAGTACAACACAATGAGAAGAACAAATGTACGAAGAAAATTAAGCAAAGGAATATATTGTTATGCTGTATAAACATAAATAAACAGCATCAATATAAACATTGAAATTGCTTTAAATCAGACAGTGGGTATTACAAAATAGGAACATTAACATTGTTTACGCAGCATATTATTTCTTTTTGGAATCAGACGCTGCTTTTCGTCCAATTAGTCTCAGATTCAACTCATTTGTACATGCGGGTGCATCCCCTGGGGGTAAAGGTGCTGTTCTGGAGAAAAATGGGCATCCAGTAATCTGCGTAACTCGTAGGTGAACTACTGCTGTGAAAGGCTATGCTCAATTGAAACGTAATACCATAAAGGTTCATTGTGCCATAGAAAGTTAACCCAAATCAATGTTTTGTCATTCTTTTACCTCTGTCATTGATCAAGAAGCGTTTAAATTCATATGCAAGAAGTTCTGTCGCAATGGTTTAATGATGGAGGATAGCACTTAGGCCTTATGATTTTGCTATTGAAAGTTCAAGTGCTTAATACATAATGCATGCAGATAACCTCCAACGTCAATCACTAGTGGCTACTAATTGTGATAATACTTTTGATTCTATTTTGGTGAAACCACTTCTTGTAAGTCGACATCGTTTATTTTGTGACCAAAACGTTATTTTTCGGCTATTTTAAATGCTTTAAAGAAAGGATGGAATTCATAGATTCAAAGAACTTTTCTGTCATATTTTGTCAGATGGTGTTAACTATTATTAACATGTGATTGTTTATTTGGCTTGAATAAGAGAATTTTTATTCCTACTACTTTAAGTAATGTTGTATTAATTGATTTGCATTCTGAAATTCTTGGAATAGAAAATGTCATATCTCTTGCCAGATGTTTAGGCTAAGAGCCTGGAATAGATACAAACATAGGTAGAACTGATATTTTTGTAAATTTTGCCAGCCTAATGTTTTCCGATCATCATCTGAATAGTCACCATGGCCATCGGCCTTTAAAGATTTGCAGCGCGTTTATGTGATTTGATGTGTAAAATTTAAAACAAATAATATGCACCAGTTGTAATTGATTCTCATTCAAAATGGCTCGAACTCTTTTTAACGTCGAAACTAAATTCCAGTTCTACTATACGTGCTCTGCGAAAAGTATTCAGCCGCGAAGAAATAACTATTGCTAATGACAGTGATAATAGCAGTCTTTTCTCTGTTGCATTTGTTAAACAATGGTTACATTCTCCGGGTTGTTTACAATTATTCACTGAACTGCCGCATCCACATTTAAACGAATTAGCTGATCATTTTGTAAGTACGTTGAAGCAAACAATTAACTCTTGTGTACCAATTAAATTTGGCAAACTTGTTCGTCTAGTTGACAATTTCTCATTGTTTTATCGCAATATCACCTGAATTTACCTTTAATCATGGCAATAAATTTCTTCCCTTCTTTCTCGTTTAGATACTTGATCTGAATGAAGTCTCGTTATTATTGAATATTGTGAAACATTTTCCCACCAACGTTGCATAGCATTTCTAATTTTATACTGAAAAATAATTTCTGGATTTAAAGTTCTGCCATTCATTTAATCCCATTATTTCAAGATAAACAGTTTTAAAACTTGACCATGTATTCCATGCATTGGTTCACCAAGAATGAACTATTAATATTATCAACATCAGAATGTCTTTGATATCCAGTAGTTGCACGAATACCTTGCATGTAGGGATGCATAGAGAAACTTCACGTTGAATCTCTCTGCGCTTTGTTTGCTTTCTTGAGACAATGAGCAGGCCACTTGAGAGAGATTGAATAATTGAATTATTCGATTTTTGAAAGATGACACATATAATTCAATAAATGGACGAACTGCAGTGTATCTACAAAGATTCGTTATGAATGTACGGAAAAAATATATATCTACGTTTGTTCGATAATCTCTGTGAGCTCCTTCCATAAAATATAAGACTGCTTTGCTTTAATAAAGTTCAAGGATCAGCTTACATCATTCTTTACTGAAAGTCATATCCAAACTGATAATCCTATCTTTATTGCTGGAGAATTTTTTTAATTTCGACATGTCGATTAATAATGCTGCTGGAACAATGTATGTATGATTATCTGTAAAAAAGTCTCGATTATAATTAGGCTATTTTGTTACGAACAATTACAAGAGAATTAGATATTTTAGCTCTCGTGTGCACATATCATCTTTGTTGCGGGGGTATTCAAATAAGCACGTGTTCCACAGAGTCGTTGATTCTGGTTTATTTTGACACGAACGTCCATGCTTGCGTATATCTTAGCTACTTACTATGAGGAATTAATTGTGCGTTTGATTTACAGGAACGAAACGTTTTATTTCATGTGTAATTACTAGATAATTGATATAATTTTCAAGATAAGGACATGGTGGTTAACTAAGAGTTTTCGGTGTGCCAAATCAAGAAAACTTTATAAATTAATACGAATAAAAAATTTTTCCGGTTATTTTCATATTTTCATATTTCTTAACTCAAAAAACGCAGCCTAAAGCGCCGCAACTTGAATTTTTTAGTTCAATCATTCGAAGCACGATCTAAAATCAAGATTTTTTGAGAAAATCTGTAGCCTCCCATTGCATTTTTAAAACTACAATTCGTGAAATAACATATCACTACTAGATTCTGTGTAAATAAAAATGTCAATGATCGTTTACTTTTAATGGCTGAACGCGTGTAATAACCTTGCTTTGCTGGACCTGAAACATTAACCTGGACACTTCCTTCGTTCTTGAGTGCTACGCAACTTATCTACTGTACCGTTGTTCACGTATTACCTACCACGAATAAATCTTTATTGTCCTGTTCGTTTTATCATACCGCCTTGGGACGTTATTGTAGTAGTCACTCTACTGCAAATTGGTGAGCCCGACATGAAACACGAATCCTTCATGTACTAGAAATTGGTGATCGCTATATACACTTATCCTTCGTGTATTTTTTCCGCTACGTCGATTTTCCCGAATTAAATCAGCGTTATTTTTGCAGGTAATTTTTTAGTTCGTATTATCGTGCTTATTTGAATCGTTTTGTCATAACCAGATTAAGCATTTAAGAATGTTCTTTTACCATAAGCTGTTCAGCATCGGTGTTACTAAACGCGTTATAATGGCCTAGACGGTCATTACAATACCTAGTTTCATTCTACAGTACACTGAGTATTGATTTTATTTTTTAGAAAACGAATTTAGCGCTACAAATATCCTTGATGACTCAGTAATATTTACGCAGTTAACGAAGGAAATCCCCGCTGATATGTTGATACAGGTTCCAGACGCAGTCCTTGCAGCCCCTTAGGGTGACGGCTAGCGTCAAGCAGACCGTGATATCCCGCACGATCCTCACTGAACGATTTGAGCAACAGCCGCTCTTCCGTAACTTGGAAATTGTTAGCAAAATGCCATCAATCATACTAATGAAGATGCGCGCCTGTTAGTGACATCCCACATTGAAAAGTCCGTATTAAAGGGACTATGGCTTCAGCAATTATGTGCAAACCAACTTGGTTGCTACGAAAAGTACTCCAGTATCAGAACTAGCGGGAATGGTGGACATCATCGCAGAACGCATCAGTTCCCAGGCAGCGTATGCAACTATTTCTACAGTGACCAAAGGACGATCACGTAAATTAGGTAACCAAAAGGAAAGCAGAAATGCAGACTTACTTGATATGGTTGCAGCTTTACGCTATGAGGTTTGAATCCTAACACTCAACGGTTAGCCACGATCACACACACCAATTCGCTAACGCTCGAGTAGCCATACTTGGTTGCCCGTTTGCTCGATACACCGTAAATACGTTGATGATGCACGACGTTGCGATTAAGCTCGAAACTCTCGCACACTGCAAGCGGGAATCTCAATCCCGCATGTAATAACGAATACTGTCATAAGCCTGAAGCGGCTAAATCGTCATTTCTTTATACAAGATTAGTATTCTCGTCTACGTTATCGGTAGACATCAGCGCAGAAGTGTGTGTACTTCCGGTAGGTCCATGCTCAACGTCTAGCCCAATAAGCTAACTCTTATTGACGACAATCATATTGGTTATAACAAACTACGGTCAACGCTTCTTGACTTCCTGATTTAGGATTGCGACCCGAATTTTATTGGATATTCACGATCAATGCAGTTCAAGGTGCAATCATAGGCGTCGATTGTTAACACTCGTTTGATCTTCTTGTCGATTCTTGGCGCTCGCAGCTGATAAGTGAAACTACTCGTCTGAAAGTTCTTGGTACCCCGAGCAGAGAAGCAAGGATCTTTATGAATTTTAGTTCCGGTGACGTAGAACCACACTATGCAAGTTTGTTCGTGGAATATCCGAACTTGGTCATCATCCGTTGAACCAACTGTGGTCACGAAACCTGTAGATTTCTATATTAACACCTGTGGTGCCACAGTTTACGAACGACTGAGGCGATTACCGCCAAAGATGTTGCAGATCGCGCGTTGTAACATGCTACAATTAGATATTATACGGCCATCTATTAGCCCCTGGTCCTTTTCCTTGCATATAGAACCGAAAAAATGACTGAAGGATCGGCGCCCGTGTAGAGATTACCGTAGGGTAAACAATGCGAGGGTACCTGATAGGTACTGCATTGCACAATTTCAAGACTTGACAGCCATTATTCACGCTCGGTACGGTGGACCGTGCGTACAGCCAAATCCCAGTATCCGAAGCAGACATCACGAAGACGGTCATTACTACACTGTTAAGACTCTACGAGTTTGTGCGTATGCCTTTCGGTCCACTAATGTGGTTCAAACATTCAAACAATTTATGGATCAGGTGTGCAGAGGCCTCGATTTAACCTACGTCTACCTTGGTGATGTACTAGTAGCTAGCATCTCTAAGGGAGACCATATTCGTCATCTTGCTGCGCTTTTCCAAATTTTTCTTCTGTCATTGGGTTACGATCAACGCGAAAAAGTGCAGTTTCGGTCAGACCGCAGTCGATTTCCTAGGTCATCGACTATCGGTTCAGGTATCGAACCACTAGAAAAAATACAGTAACAATGCTGGTCTTCCTAGAACCCACAAAAGTTAAGTATCTCCTGCGATTTCTTGGACTAGTGAACTTATACCGTCTTTTCAATCCAAAATGTGCGCGCGTTCCTCAGCAATAAGCGGTTTCTTCTTTGGTAACGCAAAGTCGTTATTTATAACGGACGAAGCCAAATCAACATTTATCTTGCCAGACAGTTCGGGTGACATTTTTGTGCTGAATTGCAAACCGCTCCTGACCGCTTATTCCGTCTGCGTTCAGACGGCGAGTGTTCATATCCTGGCATTCGTGCTAGCGTTGAAATAATTACTGGTAGATTTATCTAGCCGAAAGCCAGTATGGACGTTCGGCAATCGGATTAATCATGAGATGAATGTCAACGCACGAAAATCCCCTGACACACCAAGAGTCTATTAGGAAATTTTGTCAAGCTAAATAAGCGTTTCTTTCACATCCACGTAGACTTAGTTGGTGCATAATCAAACTCACATGGCCTACATACATTCTTACATGCTGTAAGGTTCAAAGTAGTTTGAAATTCTTCCTTTCCCTTCAACATTCCTTTTATTTTGAACCTAGTTACAAAACCTAAATTTTGTGCAATAGATTTTGCCTGTGTTTAATTTTCCTACGGTATTTTGATATGAAAATTTTCTTTTTGTAATTATTTCTGTTATTGTAAATCTTTTCTGTACACGCCTTCGGTCAAATGTTTGTTTTAATTTATTGTTTCTGCCATTGTCGGTCATTGTTGCGGAATTTGGTTGCCATTTTGGGCTTCAGTATTTTGCTTGAATTTGGACGCTATTTTGAGTGTCATTTTTTGATTGTCACAGAAAGGTCGGACGACATTTTGGTCGTCTTTTGTTTGAATTGAATTTGATTCTGGAGTATTTGGCTCCATTGTTGCTGTGACGTTCCTATACAATTAAGGTTTGTATAGTTATTTTCGTTGTAATTGTTGTTAATTACAGTACCGTAGAATATCCCAATCGTTGTTTTGAATTTATCGAAATAAGAAACGGGTGGACTACGCGTAACTCACGTCACAGACAATACACATGCATTGACCTTTTCCCCAGGTGGCCTGAAGCCATTCCGCTGCGCAAGCGCTTCTTTGAAACAGTTGCGCACGCTTTCTTCACACGTTGGGTTGCAAAGATCAGTTGCCTCGGGTATTGTTAGAAAGTTCTGCGATACCTATTTCTATAGCCTTCAGTACATTACTGGCTACTCTGTGTTACCTATATCACCGAACTAGTGCTTACCACACTACGGCGCATGGCATATTTAAATCAGTTGCTTGGGTAACCCAAGACCCTTCTAATTTCATTCTGATGCACTGACTGGACAGAAGTCCTACCGATCGTGCTCCTATGTTCAAGACCAGCCTATTAAACCCCATTGCAAGCCACCGTCGCTAAATTCACATTCACCTGTACCATCGCTGTAACTGATGAGTATGCTGCCCCGTTCAGGCAATGACCATTTGCCTATGAAGACTACGTGGCGCGTTTGCGACACCCACTAGCGCGAATTCAGAGGAAACCGTCCCAAGTTCCGAAGGAGTTAGCACATTGCCAGTATGTTTTCCTATGACACGACATATGAAGCAACATTTTCACCCTCCTTGTGCTGGACTGTTCAGGATAATTCAGCGGTTCCAAAAAACTTTTGTGCTTGACCGAGCCAGTAAAAATGACAATGCTGCGATCGTGGGCGATAGAGTTGACCATGGTAATTCGCGAGACACACCATGAACCTCAGTATCGTCGGTACTAACACCTACTACACCCACTACTCTCTCAGATTCTGCCACTACAACAACATGCCATACTATATAGTGCATATTTAACACGTTTTTACTGATTGGTATATTTTAACGTCGGCTTTATCACTCAGTCAAGGTCTTAAACCCATGCACCAGTGACAGGTTTTTATACTTATTACCCCGTCAGGTACATTTTCACACTTCCAACTGATTCAACCGTACAGCACGCTATCCACGAACCAACAACGCTTGTCGCAAACCAACCCGGTAGCCTCAGCCATGAGCACTCACTGTCCAGCCGAACTCTACCTGACGAGGTCCTTACAAGCCCGACTTAGCGAGGCCGTTTGTCATCAACCATGAAGATGCAGAAACTTCTCAACAGGGACTGTGTTTTCTCAGGCATTAGATTCTTGGTGGTCTAGCCTAGGGATGCACTTAAACCTGCTCCTACTGCGTTGGTACTAAAATCATGACAAACGGGCGATCCCCGCAAGCAGCACTTTCGCCTCATATAAGACGTGATTCAGCTTAGTTTCGGTTGGTTCTCAATGTACCCTACCAAGTGACCACCGAATATCCACCCATGCAGATCAAATGTTTTGGATGACTTCAGAATTACTGGTTTCTTAGATACTATGTTCCAGCGTGGAATGATCTGACACCGCTTAGAATATTCGACTGTCAATTCCTGATCAGAAGTTTTCCTGACCAGACTTCTTGGAGAAGGTCTGTGTAACAACTGTGTTTCACTGCTATATATATATATATATACGTAATTATTTATGCTTACATGAATGTCTTCATGCATGTATATATGTATAAGTTTGTATGCATGGTCGGGATAGATGGATGGATGTTTATATTTATGCAGGTATGTGTGTATACGGGTATTCATGTATGCTTCCGTGTATGTATATTACTAGGTATGTATGTATGTATATACGTATGCATGTATAATTGCATGCATTGTTTATTTTCTACAACAAAAGATGCAAACGTAATCTGAAGCTCCGTTTGATTAAAAAGAATACACAGCTTTTACGCTAGAAGCAGTCTTGAAATTGTAGAGTGTATATCAGATTTGGTACACATAAACTAAAATGGTTCTTCGATGCAAATTACTTTAGCGTATGATCGCCACCTTTGTCGAAAAAAAGAACAAGTCTTCATGCGTACAAAACGTCATTTTTGGAAATCAATAGGCAGCTTTTTCTTGATTTAACTTAAGTAGGACTTTTTTGATGGTAATTTGTTACATTATGTCTTACACTTTTCGAAATAAAATTGTGAAAAATTCTCGCCTTATCTAGTCTTCTGCTTGTTTTCGAAGAAACATGTTTTATTTCATACAATTTGAAGGAAGAATCAAATTAAGATAAGTTGTGAGATCTAAGGCATCACCTAAATGTCACGGCTTTCTTTAGGGTAATATTTCCATTTTTATATTAGTTTGAAGCTAAAGTGTATTTGGAGAATTTATAATTGAAAAATGCTTTATTTCCCTGTATTTGAAAAGAATCAGTTACCATGTTGAATATATGCCATTGATTAAATAATCGCTGAGTGGAATTAATGAATTTGGTAGATTTTTCTACTCAAACAGTTCGAATAATTTAAAAATGTTGGAAAATTTTTGAATCATGGCTCCATACGGTGGAAAAAGGTTAACATGGTTTGAACTTGTATATCACTGTTGAATAACACTCGGTGTATTAACTGGCGTAATCATGTGCCCACAAATTTAGATAGATGAAATTCATTAGTTTCAGCACCAAATCCCTATTTGCATGCAATCTCATCATATGCGTGTGACAGTAATACATGGTTATACGAATGTTAAATTCCATCTGATTACCACAGTGGAGTCAGTTTGAGCAGAATATTGATCAACTGGTTAAGATTTGACTATCAATCCGGATGGATCTGGCGTTGGCACTGCCTATTAATCACATGATCCAATAATTGACGTTTTTCGAGACTGTGAGCTGAATGTTGATGTCTGTCTTCACTCACATAGCATTGTTTCTCATGTAATTAAATCCGTTCAATTTAACATGATAAACGTTAAATTGTTAGGATCCTAAAATAAAAATGAATTGAACATGATTAACATGCCTTGGATTTTCAAGAATAAAATTTATTTTTTATTTATTAAAATTTTAGGCGTACCGGTAGCTTTGGTCTGCCTATGATTGTAGTTAGATGTACGAATCATATTTTTTAAAAATACATTAGTGAGTATTGATTTCATTTTATTAAATAATAAATTTCGTGACAATTCTTGATTAGTGGGATATGACAAGCTGTTATTATTTGCAACAAATTCTGTTAATATTATTTGCATACTTGTGTTGTCTAATGGAAAGTTACGGAATAAAATCTCCGCTAATTTTACTCATTTCTCAACTGAAAAAAACATTGCAATTTTCGGCTGAATAAATCCGCTATTTCCAATTTAGTTATCTTCTCGTTAAACTTCTGTAAAACCGCGATCGCAAAGTCGAAACAATCAAACTCAGCATCCTGTTTTTTTCCACTGGACACATAGAGGGTACTTGAAGTTGAAATGATTGCTTCATCCCAATCCAATGCTGTTATATTTCTTGTTTTACATACATTTGCTGCGTTAACAGTGATCGACTTTTCCCAACCTGATTTGTGAACTTGCAAATTTGTGTTTCGAGAATAGTTGTAAACATGTCCAAGGCTGTTAACAACGCCACAGTGAAGCGGATCCATATATTGATATGCTTCCCATGTTTTTTCGAATTTCGATGGGACGAATGCAATGCGTGCAATCGGAGAACTTTTCAAGAGGACAACAGTGTGCGCAGAAGCTAGAACAACTGTCATTGTTTTCCTTATCATTAAATGATAAATATTTTCACCTGTTTCATAGTTAGATATCGATCACAAGAAATGTTTTCATAATAAATAGCTAAATCACATGAGAAAATGCCAATGTCATTATTAAAATTATAATGTCGCTTCCATATGTTTGTATTTTGGAGCGATACTTAAAAGTACTGCTAATATAAGCGTGCTTTTCCGTTTAATATACTTAAAGTTTGTTTATTGCCATTTAAGTGGGGTGGTTTGATATAATCAGAGGTCAATTTATGTGATATCCAGAGTTTGTTTTAGGTATTGTGCCTCATTTCAAAACCATAGATAGAATACAAAATAAAAGCATGCTTCATTACGCTCAGTTGGATAAAGGAAAAGGAGAGAGGGGATATGTTTCGTTTAATATTATTCAACATTTTATTTTCGGGCTAAGTTTAAAATATATCCGTACCAGTTTACATAAGCTGTAAGTAAACTCTTACGAAATGATTGTTAACGATCAAAGGTTCCTTAATTATTGGAGTTTGATAATGAACCCGTTTTATAATAGATTTTAATTTGAAGGTGGCGTTCTTATTTACAGCACATCTATTTGAAACTTCAGCAGGCGTATTTCTGACTTAACATTTAAAGTTAATTTGTAAGCATGGATTTGTATGTCAAAATGAAAAGAATGGGATATTATTGCTCGTTGAAGCAGAGATTAGCACATTTTGCGGATTTAAAAGCATCAGGGTTCAATAAATACATAATCAAGCATTCGTCATAAAAATTTTGTCCTTTTTCCTATCTAAATACTTTGGCGAGTAAGGCCAAATAGTGAGAACCGGCGGCACTATTGCAATCGGAATGAATCATTTAAGACCTAATGATTGCAGAAAAGCATGCTTTAAAACATTTTCCTAATCTCTGTAAAACATTACGCATAGCACGTTTTTTCCGCGGAATACATAGAGACTTCTATTCTTATCTGTTTATGAATCGTGTTTGATGATGTCAGCAGAATAACAATGATATGAAACAGAGATGTCGTTGTAATGGAAAGCTAATAATAATAATAATAATAATAATAATAATAATAATAATAATATATATTCTTGAACATCCAAGGCATGCAATACATGATCAGTTTATCAAAATTTGAACAGCAAAAGAAAATAGAACAGTGCAAGTGACCGAAGTGAGCTGGATTTGTAAACATTGTTTCCGTTCAATGAGGGAAATGAATATACAGTAGGTAAGAAAAAATTTTCAATGTCTAATAGAAATAAAATTTCTTTCAAATTATGTCAAGATTTACGAATGGCAAGGATGCAAGAAACAAATGGAGAACAAAAATAGAAGATAATTATGGAAAAAGTGGTGCGAATTGTAATAAAGTTGTCATAAAAAATTGATAAATAAATTATATATGCATCAATTCATGTTTTTACGGAAAGGTTGGTAGAGAAGATTGAAAAGGGAACATAAATCCATCGGAATAAGAAAATCTGAGAAATTGTGGGGGATGGGAGAGGGTGTGGCTAATAGCGAGGAGAAGGCAGTAGGGTGCTGTGCTCCAATACTGTTAAAGAATTGTCGACGAATCGAACCAAAATTTGTTCACCAACCAAATTTTCGTTATCTGCAGGAGAGTAAATCGCATACGGAACAAATCTCGGGCGGATAGATTTCGAGCCAATTACAGTGATGGTTCGTTATTCGAAGACACTGGAATATAATGAAAGATTTTCTCTTCACCAGCACGGTGAGAGGTCATCAAAGTAAAATAGTACATCATTTAAGAAATAAGAATGTACATTTAAAAAAGATGGTTTTTTTTAGTTTTTTACGTTTTTTCCATTTTTTGGTAAATTTTTAATATTTTGCACGTCAAGATAAAAAATGAGACATTTCTAGGCCTCATGAGAAATAAAAGAGAGTTATATACATAATGGTGTATAGAAAATGTTATCAAAGGCAATGTTGCGATTAGTTAGTGTAGAAGCATTTCTAGGGTCCGGTAACATGACACTTGAATGGCCAGTTATCCAGAGAATACTATCTGACCTCATGATATACTAATATATGCAGAAAGATGTGGATTTATAAACCTGGGATTCCATGACAGTATAGAATGTCTAGAGAAGAGTTTATCTCAAGGATTTGGCATAGTGGGTGAACAGTAAGATTTCCTACAAGCGCTTTAAATTTTCCTGTAGATGTGCACATACGGAAATGTAGAGGAAGAGAATTCCAAAGTTGCGCATATCTAATTAAGAAGAAGTTACGTCTTACTTTAGCGCGAGACAAAGGGATATTCAATAGCTTTGTTCGATTGCGCAGATCATATTGAATATAATCGCGGAAGCGCATGCCAGACTGAAGCTCAACTCGCTGCTGAGTAATAATTCGGGAGAGCAGAAGCAGATTCAGACAAATTCTGCTTAGCCATAGTGGTTCGACTCTCAGCAAATTACATTTCTCATGATAAGGCAAAGGGTTTGAATAGCCCAAAGTTATTTTGGTGAAAGTACGTTGAAGTCTCTCTAAGAGAAAAGAATCACGTCTCTCCATGTGGGAAAATATAATATTACAATAATCAAGAATTGGCAGGACCTTCATTTTATATAGTGCAATTTTACTTTCGCGTGAGAGGAATTCATGGTTAATTAAACCCAACTTTTGTCGTGCTCTCGTGAGGGGAAGTCTTGCTTGCTCATTGAAGTTCAGAGAAGAGGAATACCTAAATCCGAGATCCCTAACTTATGCAGAAGGAGTTATGATCGAGCTATTTAATGTAAGTGTGTCACAGGGGATTAAGCAGCGTAATCCCATATAGTGTGTCTTAGGAGCTGAAAATTCTAATCCCTCATTGTGCGCCCCAGCTTGATAGAGATGCAAGATAAGTGTTAAGGGATATCAGAGTTTGTGGAATTTCATTAGGTGGAAATGATAGGACGACTTTTATGTCATCAGCAAAGATAAAGAATTTAGAGTGGTTCACAACACTTTGCAGATCATTAACATAGATAAGAAAAAGAAGGGGGCCTAGAACGCTGTCCTAAATTACGCCACTTGGAATCAGCTGATTAGGTAAAGTAACACCGTTAACGCTAACTGAAAATGTGCGATCAGAGAGAAAAGAATAAAACCAGCATAATAAAGGCCCATAAATACCTAAATATGATAACTTCAAAAGGAGAAGCATATGTGGAACCCGATCGAAAGCCTTGCTTATGTCCAGGAATGCAATTATCACTGATAATCATTGGTCTAGTAAACTGGTTATGTGATCTAAATATTTTAACTGGCAGGTTGCACAAGATTTTTGGTTTAGGAGAGAATAGGAGTGTGATTAATAGGGCGATAATTCGTAACGAGGTTCGAATTACCAAATTTTACACGAGGGATAATAACCGAGTGTTTCCAATGAGTTGGAAAGATTCCGGATTTGAGAGGAATATTGAAAAGATTTAATAAGAGTGAGGAAAAATCTTTAAGGAAACGTTATTGATTGCCGGTGGATGGTAAATGTTATTATTAAATGAGCTGTTGAAGAATGAAGAGAAAGCCTGACTTTTTGTGGGCGGGTCAGTAGTGACTACATCCTTATTATCTTTTCGATAAATAATTGAAGAAATGTCACGTTTTAATGAGATACATCTATTCTTCGTAAGACCATTCAAAGACTTGATCTTTGAGTCACTGCTCAAAGCCATTCTTTCTTGACGCTCTATGAGGCGCATTTTAATACCTGGGAGAGAGTTACATAGCTCATGTCGGCGTATAACAGAGAAGAAGTCAAACTTATGATTCGCAGAAGTATAGAGATGAGCAATCTTTTTTTCGAGAAGGATTATCGGGTTATGTTAACTCCTTCTAATATGGGAGATAGACGAACTCCGAAGGCATGCTAAGAGGTTATCATGGCAAATCGAAGAAATACGATTAAAGTCTAAAGAAAGAAAAAATTCAGTCCAGTCGTTGTCTCTGAGGAGATTCGAAAACTTAGTCCAGTTAATATAAACTTTTTCATCATTGTGAATATATGCAGGCTTCCGAAAAGGCGCAGAACGCAAGTGACCATATTGTGGTCGCAACCGGGCAGTAGAGCTGAAATTTTAACGTTGCTGGGATCAGCACCTAGAGTGGAGATCAGGTCTAAAATGCTGGATAGTCTTGTAGGCTTACTCACAGATTGTGTGAAACCTAGAAGATTAATCGTTTTAGCGAATGCTGGAAATTTATTCGAAACGTGGGGGAATTTCCAGCTGATGCATGGCATGTTGAAATCCCTAGCAATAATTTTATTGCTGAGAGGGGCAATGGAGGCCTCAGTAAAGACATTTATGAGCTTATCAATAGTGAGTGTGGAAGGAGATGGTGGGTTATAGATGCACCCTATGAGAGCATCAAGATAGGGTATGGTGATCCAAATTGAGTCATCTAGATCTTCTAACATATGAGAACTGTATATGTCTGCAGGAAAATCTGTATTAACATAAATGAGAATACCACCACCACGTGTGTGGGTGCGGTTCTTACGAAACATGAAATAGTTGGCTAGATCAAGTAAAACGTTGGGAACGTCATGAGATGTCCACGTTTCTGTGATAAGAACTATTTCGTACGAGTTTGAGATCAAGAAATGTTAAAGGGTAGGAAGCTTAGAGATAATCGACTGTGCATTAAATATTAGAAGATGAATTTTGGGATACTTAACATGTGTAACCGAAAGTGATTTACATGAGTGGTCTGAAATTGATAGTGTTAATTTAAGTAAAAGTTTTGGTAATGAAGAGGAAAAGTTTGCAGAGGAAAATTTTGCATCGGTATATACCTTGTTTGAAAAGGGTCTAGGTAGGTATTAAACAGGTTCCCGTTCATGAAGGGTCGCTGATCTAGGGTACCTGACGCGTATTGAAGTGAAAAATGGTAGGGTCTTGAAGAAGGATAGTGAGGACGGAAATGCTTAGGAAAGAAAGGACTTTTTAAAGGAATAATTGGGCCAAATGGGTCAGGTGTGACCGGGACGTGTCTATGGACGGGATGATAAAATTATAAATCATGGGGTGGCTTTTATTCATCAAAGTTTCGCTTGGCCCTATGCATACTATTGATGTGTGGTCCACCTCGAAGTAGTGGCGAATTTGCCTTGCATACAGGGAGCACGAGTATTTTAGTAGATTTACCTGACGATCGAGCTGCGGGGCGTACATCTGCAGTGACCGTTTTAACAGTGGTGAGATTGCATTCATGGGCAGGAGTTGTGGTATCAATGTTTAAATTAGGTAAAACTATAAAGGGGATGTTACCTGGAGTTGGTATATTATCAGAAGCTGAGGCTGGGGGTATAGATGTTGATGTGGAATTATCAACTACAATATCCAGGTCTATTAAATTTAGGATAACTATTGAGGGTTTTACTACGTTGCAACGGTTGGGAAGGCATTTGCGTTTTAAGGGTGTGTTGTCTGGCTTGATCAACACATTGGAAAATTGAGGCAAAGATTTTAAAACATGTTGATTAAGTATATGTAACGCATAATTTTCGTTAACACATTTTAATAAAACTGGAGCACAACTGCAGTTAGAAGGCTTTCGGAGCCTAATTACAGATGTTAATTCTAGGGGGAGGCCATATCGAGACATTACTATCTTTTTGAGGTCCACTATAGGGTATCTATCGCCTACATTAGGAAGAATAATGTTTTTAGAACGGTTTCGACGCTGCTCAATTTCTGAGGTCAGCGACACTATGAATCGACCCGTTTGTTGTAATAGATCAGAGTCTAACACGTAACCAGGGTCAAGAAGGATAGCTAGTGGTTTCAATATACTGCAAATTTTAGAAACTGTAGACAACTTATTCGCGACTGAATCAATCTTGTTTTCTAGGTTCCGTACAGTGGACAGAACTGTGGACATATTTCCATCAAGAACAACCGAACATTTTTTAATTAAGATGTATTTCGGTGTGTTGCTCTTGAAGATTTTGATAGCTAGTAATGAGACATATCGACAGCATAAATATAAGTATGTGTAGTGCAGATAAAAGACTTGCCAAAATTTTGAACAGCGCGCGCAACAAGTTATGAATTTTTCTGTGTGTTCCCATAAAGATCTCATGATTTAATTTCGTACAATAATACAACACGTGTTTGTTTCAAACGTGTTGTGGGCTATAACAAAACATTTATCATCCAAGCTTTATAGTATTGCTGAAAACTATTACAAATATGATTGAACAATAACAAAGATAATCCACCAAAATATTCATTTGCATACTTTTCCGTCACACACACCACGACCGGTTTCGTGCTGTTTGCACTCATCAGGTATGGAAAGTTAGATCACGATCCGCATGCGCTTGAAACAGTGGAGGAATGGTAAACAAAGAGCGCTTGTATGCCACTGTTGGATAAGGCTGGTGCGACCAACCTGTTCAATCACATGTGTTTGGACACAAAGATATTCTACATTTGTTGGTGTCAATATTTTTTTTAAGATTCAACACAGTTTTTTCGAAGAAACATATCTAGTTTGGGGTTAATTAGTTCGAAGCTATCTGATTATAATCAGTTCGGGGTTAACATCAAGCGTTTGTGAAGATAATATCAAAAACATTTCACCTTTTGACACAGAAACAAACAAATCCTCTAGTCTACTGTTATTTTCCATCAAATGTTTTTTTCTGAAACAATCAATTTCTCAAGAAATGTATCGAACCAGCTACAAAAACTTCGAAATCCATCTTATTTTTAGTTCATACAAATTAACTATACCAAACAATCGTTTCTGATTACAAATAGAGGCATTCTTTATTTGTATGCTTACATCGAACCGGTTTATGCTCGTTTCAAAATCTAACGTTGAATATGTACTTAAGAACTCGCTCTTGAAATAATTCTTTAATCGGTATATGTTTTATACTGCAATGTGAAAGTCTCTCTTTGGCATTTAAATAATGTGACATTTGAGGGACTCTGCACTGTTTGCAATTATCTACTAACAGTAAATTTTGGCCAAATCAAGAGTATAGTTATAATTTAAATCAAATGCATTTATCCGAAAACGATTGGCAATTCAGCGGAATAATCTATTTTGACTATAGCGTTCCGTGTTTTTCTCTCAAATACTTCATATGAATGAATTATCTATTATTCAAAAATTTCCATCGATATCTCAACAATAATCGATTAGCTATTCTCCTGATTAAATGAAATTCACTGAATGTTGAGTCCTTTATATGCTTGCACTTATTTTAATAAATGTCTCAAAAAATAATATTTTGTTTTATAAAAATATTCAGAAATAAAAAATAGATATAACTTATAATTCATAATGTCTTTTTGAATTTCAATGGGTACTTAAACTCATCTTATTGCCTACAGACGATGACTCCAACAAACCAATGAGACCATTATGATTTGCAACCTCTGAGTTCTGAGTAGAAGACTAATTTCTTCCAAATTCAAAATACCCTTCAAATTTTTCCCATAAACTTTGTTGTACGTAGTATTTCATATAATATGTTTACTATTTAGAGAAATTTTATTCTTTAAAAATGATGAAATCCGGGTGTAATGTCTAGAAACAACGTAGCCACAAGCATTGTGCCACAAGTTTCGGTGCTTGGTGTGATTCTCTTTTTGGTCTAAATCAATAAAATTACGGAACTCTTCACGGTCAATATGGTTCTTCAATCGGAAGATGCTAAACTGTAGATGTTAATCAAGTCAGGCAATGACTGTTTCGCGATTGCAGAGCGATTAAGATATATTTAGTAGCTGGTTAGAGAGGAATAAGCTCCCCTATTCAACTTCAAAAACTTCAAACTGTTAGAGATAGGCGAAACTTTGCCCCTCTCCTACAAACTTGGATTTCAACAGCTTTGATTGACAACAGAAGAAAAAACCTCGGTGTTTGGATAAGTGGATATCTGATGATAATCATGCAATGCGAAGTCGTATACAACCGGGTTATTTGAATGTAAGGGATGCTCCGATGTATTCCTGAACGTTTTTTCTTGGAACATTTCTCTTTCTTATAAATACGTATATTAACTCAGTACCTAATTCCTCGATGCAAGTTTCAACACCATGGCTACAAAATGGCATAAATATGCTTTACTTGTTGAAAAGCATCCAAAATAAAGGGCAGCCTACGCTTATTTCCTAGTGAGAATCAATTAGTGCTTCTCAATTTGGATACACTCGCTCGCAGATGGTTCGATTGGATTCAATTATAACATTTCAAACACTAAACTCAAACGTTCATCCTTTGATTTCTCCGATCAAGCCAAACCACAAACAATCACACATTAGCATTTAATATTTCACAATCTCATTGAAACGAATGTTAGTTCTTTTAATCGGTGGTCGTTTTTTCATTATGAACTCTTTAGAGTCAGACGTTGTACAATCATCTATTGAAAGCGTTTTCAGGAACAAATGGATGTATTTATGTTAGTAATTCCAACATACAACGCGCTTATATAACATAATTAAGCGAATTCCGTCCTGCTTTTCGAAAGTAATATACTACATATTTTCAAAACTCTGGCTTCAAATAAAACTTCACACGATTTTTATCTTCACGAATGTTGTTCTATCACATAGAGATAATACAAGTAGTTTTTCTAATTACAAAAATTGTCGATCTTCCTAATGCCCAAATAATATTTGTATATTCGTATAACAATATATATATATATATATATATATATATATATATATATATATATATAGATTTATATATTATATATATCTTCTACGAATATCCTATGGTTTGGACAGCTGAAGGATTTTCATTCCATTATTTCATGAATCTTGTATCTTCAGACTTCAGATATCTGCAGAAGGATAAGCTTCGGAATTCCGATTCAAAAAACGTTTTCCAATATAGGATATTGCAAATCTTCATCCGATTTCGTAACTGCCAATCCTCGTGAATTTTATCTGACAAACAAACTGTGATCACGTATATATGAGGTGATATATTGTGGACAATGTGCAGACTAGAACATGATACATCTAAATTAATCATTTAAGTGTTTGATTTCTTCTTAAAATGTCTTATTCACGCAGTTACGCTGATCGGTACACATCGTATAATACATTTGAATTATGAAGCTTGATAACTGAGCTCAGGATACAATAGTAAAATTAAAGTGTGGCAGTATATGTTCAGCATGCGCTAAGATTCAATTATTTTTGTCTTGTACGAAAAAATTCTCTCATATATATAAAGCGGAAATTACGAATCTGTTCGTAAATATTTTGTTGAATATAAATAAATGCAACTATAGATAAACCGCTCATGTTTATTTTTCTGGATAATATAACGAATGTGAATCAGCGGTCGAAGTAATATAGGATATGTAATTGGACTCCTTCGAAAGCATTCAAAAATATGAATGGCTGATATAAAACAATTTCAGGTTAAATTTAAGGAATAATTATGTAAAAAGCAAATAATATACAGTAGCTATAAATTCTGAATAGCGTGTATACATGAAAACAAACAAGTGTTTTTCAGTGTAAATAACAGCTTATGTACTGACGTGCGAGGTTGGATTTGGTTAACATATAAATCTAACATTCATTCCTGAACATGTCCAGTCTTCATGGATAAATGATGTGTTGGGGTAGCGGCTTTGAAGGTTAGTCTGCACATTCTTTGCAGTTTATCCACGCAGAAATTAATGATAAATAAGACAAAATATTTTTCCTTACGCACGTGAAAATATTACAATCTGGTACATTTTCAGTTATGGGAAAAATTAAAATTTACAATAATCTATTGAAAAATATTACAATCTGGTACATTTTCAGTTATGGGAAAAATTGAAGATTTACAATAATCTATTGAAAAATAATGTTTTTGATCAAATTTCTCCAATCTACTTGTAAAGCGGTAATTATTCTGTTTTCATATTCTATCTTTTCTCTAGCATTTTTGCTATCTTAAATAGAATTTCTTCTCAAGTTTGAAATCATAATATTTAAGCTCTGTAAGATTCCACAGAGTTAATTTTTCTTCTATTCATTGAAGACGTTAAGTTTCGGAAATCGCAAATTGCTTTCAATAATGCCTTCATGACTACGTCTCTAGTAGTAATTATTTTGTGACAAGAAAATTTGTCGTCAATATTTTTTGGAATAGTAGCGAGTTTCTAAAATATGTAGTTCACATTTTATGAGGCACCTCATTATTTGGTATCATTTCCACCTTGTTGAAGTACCATGTTCTAAGTTAATAAATTTTAACCTATGAACTTGGCATTCTTCATTTTTATTCACGCGATTTAGTTGCTTCAAATTACACAGATCACATAAAAATATCGGTAACCATCCCGAAACTACGTTTTCAAGATTCAAGATTCAAGATTTATGGTTGAAAAAAGCAAATTGCTGTACAGTACCATAGGATATACGTATAAAAATTTAAAAAAAATCGTTACTTGTATGATCATATCCATGTTCTTCATAGGTGGAGCAAAAATAATCCTCAATGGCGACACAGACTGAGGGAAAAGAATCTTTGGATGGACGGTAGTTCCGTGCGTTAAAAAATATAGACATCAATATGTAGGGGCCAAAGCAGTAGTTCTCAACATAAGGTTTCGTAACCTTTGTTTAAAGATGTGCTCGTTCGCTGAGGTAACAATATCTGTCGGCAAGCTATTCCACAAGAAGCATACACGAACAGCGAAGAAGTGACGACGACAATTCAATCGTGAGTGTGGGATTTGAAGGGTCAAAGGGTGGCTGCGTGTGGGGACAACCGAACCAAACTTGAAGAGGTGTTTGAGAGGGTGGGATTTCGCATATGATTCAGAGTGAGGTCGTGTAGGATACGCCTGCGCTCGAGGGTGCACAGTCCAAGTCTGGTCAGTCGCTGCTCAAAGGGTAAATTATTCAATCCGGTAACCAATTTTGGTTGCCTTGTGATAAATTCGTTCGAGGAGCGAGATGTTTTTTTCCATCCATGGCGTCCAAGCTTGTACAGCGTAATCAACGACAGGATGTATGTAAGTGTTTAGTAATTTCGCGAGTGAGTGTGGTGGAAACGTCCGAAAATGCGTTTCAGTAAACCTAGCAAGCTGCACGCACGCTTGTAGACGGCGTCGCACTGTAGGCTGTTCTTCAAAGTGCCAGACACCAAGATTCCGAGATCTTTTTGTGATGTACTCCATTCAAGCGGGTGGCTGCCAAGTTTGTAGGTAAAGGGAAAGGGTTTTCCGACTTGCAACATTTTGCACTTGCGGAAATTAAATGGCAGTTTGTTTTGGATTGACCACTGGTGCAGCTTATTCAAATCTCCTTGCAGAACATGACAGTCCTCGATAGAGTTGACCTTCGTCCAGATTTTTACATCATCTGCGAATAAAACAAGCTTACATGCTAGTAAGTTCGGTAGATCGTTTATAAATATGAGGAACAGTATTGGACCGAGAACCGAACCCTGAGGGACTCCGCTCGTGGCTTCAATTGTTCGAGAAGTTTCACCATCTATTCTGACTTTTACTTTGCGTCCAGACAGGTAACTTGTGAACCATGTTAGTAGGTTTCCGATGACGCCAACATTCTGCAGTTTCTGAAGCAGTAAGGAGTGATTCACTCTGTCGAATGCTTTAGATATATCTAAGTAACCGGCATGGACGGAACCCCCTTGGTCTAGTGCTTGCGTCCAGTCATTTAGAGTCGTGAGCAAGTTAGACAGGCATGAATATGTTTTCCTAAATCCGTGTTGTGTGAAAGTTATTAGCTGATGGTTCTCGAGATGTTCAACAAGTCGTTCACACACCAGGCGTTCCAAAATTTTAGAAACCGCTGAAAGAAGCGTCACGGGGCGGTAATTCGCCGGATCAGAACGACTGCCCCCTTTGTAGATTGGTGTGATAACACCGGTTTTCCATTGAGTTGGTACGGTTCCCGTATTCAATGAGTGCCTGAATAGACCACTTAGTGGGCCACAAAGCTCCAGCTCGCATGACTTCAGAACAGCGGGTGTTATTCCATCCTCTCCTGGTGATTTGCGAACGTTCAGTCCGCGTAAATGTTTTCGCACAACCGTAGGATTTACCTCGATGTTGCTAAGGCATTCGACTTGTAGTGGGTGCGGCAAAGACGTCAGCGTTGACACGTTCTTTGGACAAAATACTTGCGCATAAAATGATATTAGGGCATCAGCTGTATCCTTGACATTATCAGTCAGTCCGTTCTCTGTCTGGATAGGAAATACACCTGGCTTAACCTTGGTCGCGGTGTTTACGATGGTGTACAGCAACTTAGGATGTCGTTCCATCTGGTCGATCAGCTTCCAATGGTGATATTGCTTGTCTTCTCGAATTAGGGACGTCACCTTGTTACGAAAACTACGAAAGTGTTCCCAAGATGCGTCTGTTCGTATTATTTTGTGTGCAGCCCATGCGGAATTTCGCATGGCTATCCACTTCCGAGTGCGGCTTCGAAGTTTGAAGCAAAATGTTCTTGATTTCCTTTTGGGAACACAGGTAGAATTGTCGTCTAGTTTTGTACCGATATAACTTAACAGACTAGAACAATGAGTATCTGCATTCGTAAGATCGAGATGTTTTTCCTCCATAATCGTAATGGCACCGCGAAGGCCGAAGTAATCGACTCTCCTGATGAACTTAACGTCGCCCGACGCCCTTCTGGCGTTGCACACGAATTCGAAGGACAACACAAGATGGTCACTTAGCCCCAAAGGACTATGATACTGCACTGACTCCACTGCTGTTGCTTCGGAGGTTAAAACCAGATCTAGAATTGACGATTCATTGAGGCCCCTTTGTCGAGTGAATGAATGGACATGGTTGTATAGGGGAGTGAAAGTGATAATCTCACGGAATTTGTACTCAAGGGATTGCTGAGTATGCACACTTTTGGTGTAGAGATGTGGGAGTTTAAAATCACCCATTATTAACAGTTGGCATCCTCTAAGATTTCCAGCGTTGCGCATCATTTGTAACAACGTTTCATTTTGGGCATCGGAAGAGTTGGGCGAGCGGTAGATCACACCAAGTATACAGTTCTCTCCAGTTTCCAAGCGAAGGCTACACCACATGGTGTCCTCTAGCTCAAACCTTGTGTCAGGTACAGCTGTGCATTGAAGACGTTCGTTATAATACAAAGCAACTCCACCACCTGATCTTGAACGGTCTCGTCGAAGTAGGATCATGTTGGGAAGTGCCAGCTCGCAATCGTTCACCTGATCGTAAAACCATGTTTCGGTAACAGCAATGATGTCAGCAGAAAACTGAGCGTTAAAGTGAGACAATTCGGCGATTTGTTCCGCAAGCACTGTGCATTTGTGTATAGGCATTTAACAGTGGTTTTCGTGTGTAGCGAGCCTATGCGGATGATGTTTGTATGTCCGACCCCCTGAGAGCCGGACCATGATGTACTTAGTCCGACTCGGTTTGAGCCGGACCCACTACGTTTTTTGATGTATTGATTGCTTCCGTTTCGGTGGGAACGCTACCGTCTACCGCGCTCAGCCGCGAGTGTGTCTCACTTATTAGTTTGGGTGGGCTACGTCTAGCATCCTTGAGTAGTGTTCGTTTCTTTTTTGTCCATTCCGACCTTATTATTTCAGCCATAGCGCTGGTCAAGAACGTAATCTTCAGAGACCATGGTCGCAATTTACCTCACCACTGAAAGCTAAACAAATAACTCGATTATTAGTGGCAGAAGCATGAACAGTTAAATACAGTCAAAAACGTTACAATAATGATCCGGTGGATTTAAAATCAAATTTTGCATTATTTCATGTAATGATTTCTGTAAATTTTCACTATGAATCGATCAGAATTTGATTTAGAAAGTTTTCCGTCAATACACATTTTCTTTCTCTTTTTTATGCGAATATTATCAAAATTTAAATATACAGAATAACCACGAGTATGTGTTTAATAAATATTATGTATACATAGCTGTCTATTAATGTCTAATAAATTTTCTCACCTTTATTTAACATGATGATTAATGATGGATTTGGTACTACAACAGATAGCATGTTTTGAAATGGCGAGAAAATTTCATAAGTTTGCACGGAATTTCCTATTCGACTTAAACAGAATTGGCAAAAAACATTTGGGATTAAGAAATTTATTTTGTTGAATATAATATATATATATATATTATAATATATATTGCAAGGTTCAAAGTAGTTTGAAATTCTTCTTTTCCCTTCAACATTCCTTTCATTTTGAACTTAGTTACAAAACTTGAATTTTGTGAAATAGATTTTGCTTGTGTTTTATTTTCCTACAGTATTTTGATATAAAACATTTCTTTCTGTAATTATTTTATTGGAAATCTTCTGTTCACATATTCGGTGAAGCTTCCGTTTTAATTCATTGTTGAGGCCATTGTCGGTCATTGTTGTTGAATTTGGTTGCCATTTTGGGCACTTGTATTTGGCTTTTATTTTGACACCACTTTTGGGTGTCTTGTCTTTGATAGACATTTTGGACGGCAATTTTGGTAACTCCTTTCATTCTATTTATATCTCAGGTCGTCATTGAACTTGTTTGCATTGATATAATTGATTCTGGAGTATTTTGGCTCCACTGTTTGCTGTACGTTCCTATACAGTTGAGGTTTGTATAATTATTGTTGTTGTAATTGTTGCTAATTACAGTACCGTATAACATCCGAATTGTGGTTTTGAATTTGTCGAACTAAGAAACGGGTGGAATACGCGTTACTCACGTCACAGAAGTTACAGTACTCAACTTTGGTTCGTCGAAGCAGTATTCAATTTTGGAATTCGATTTGTACCGTATTTGTCTCAATTGGAGAAAATACAGTACTCAACTTGGTGCGTCGAAGCATTACAATTTTTGGAAGTACTCAATTTGGTTCGTTGAAGCAGTACTAACCTTAGAATTGCAACAATTCGACTTTTGATTTGTACCGTATTTTCTCAACTGGAGAAATTACTGCGGTCAATTTGGATCGTTTCAATTGGATTTGCGTCACAACTTGACTTGACTGTTGCAGTATTTGTCTCAACCGGAGAAAATACTCGTTTTTTTTCATTGCAATCGAAGCAATATTGAACTTGGTCGACGCTCAGCTACGTCGTCAAAATCGGTGAACGGTGAATCTGTGCGGATTGGAACGTTGAACCTTGATCCATTTCACAGGATTTTTGTTGAACAATCGGTGACGTTCATTTAATTTGTGTTTTAAATTCAATATTGTACATCTATGATGCCTGAACATTTAGCAAGTTTAGTGCGTGGTTCGGTTAGGTCCCTCAAAGATAGTCACAATGGTGCGGACGAATTTGAATCTCAATCTGTTGGTAGACATGATCTCGACTGTAACTGTACACCTTCTAAACGGGCACTTGAATTGGAGCAAGATTTAGCGATTGCTAATGCTACAATCTCGAAATTAACTCATGGTACCTGTCATAAACGAGCTTCAGACCTAGCTTGTGCTGCGGCCCACTCAGTATTAGATGAGTTATTTGGAGAGGCCCGACGATTGATTGGCCAGTCAGAAGGCTTCGCTGTTCTCGCTTCGTCAATGCATAAATGTCAAGTTGACCTCACTCTATTGGACTGCCAGGCGGTTTTGAATGCAAGTGACACTTTAGAGTATATTGTGCATATATTACCGGCTGTGTTCCAGCAACAGTGGACTGATCTGAAGAATGCTGTATACTGCGAGGGATTAGAAATTACTTTTCAGCAACTCACAGACTTTGTGACACGTCGAGCTCTTATTGATTGGAGTCGATTTGGTCAGTTGTGTAAATGTTGCCAAAAGGATTCCATAGCAAGGCATGTTAGCATCGTTGAGTGCCAAGAAACGGTTTTTATTGATGTAAATTTGATGGGTCTTGACGTTTGTGTTGTCGGTTGTGCTCACGAAGCTGAGTTACCTGACACTGAATTAGCTCAGTCGGATTTTGTGACTGAATTTCCCGACACTAATTCAGATACGAGTGAGAGCAAGCCTGGCACACCTGACACCTATTCAGCTCCAATGATTAGTAAGCCTGGTTCACATGACACTGAGTCAGCCGAAAGGGGGGCGACAGATGGTAGCCATGACAATCCATATGATTGGAGTAAAGTGTTCCGTTGTGTACCTGATGTGTTATTTGTGTTTCGATCTCATGATACACTAATAATAATTTGCACATTAGATTTGTTTAATTGGCGCGAGATGTCGCTGTTTGAGGATGAAATACACAAGGCTCGTTTGGGCGGAGTTGCACGCATAAGCTACTTGTAGGGTACGGTGGCAAAACCGGAGGACGTGGTGGGTCTTAGTCTGGCAAACTATTTCCCTATAAAAAGCCACATGTGTCCAATGATGGCAATGTGACGTGGCGTGTGTGACTCGCCACCAAATAGAGTCATTTGCTGCACGGAATTCATTATGGTATTCGTTGAACAATCGTTGTACAGTCAGGCACTAGAAAGAATTTGGTCGGAGGTGTAAGGTTCAAAGTAGTTTGAAATTCTTATTTTCCCTTCAACATTCCTTTCATTTTGAACATAGTTACAAAACTTGAATTTTGTGAAATAGATTTTGCTTGTGTTTTATTTTCCTACAGTATTTTGATATAAAACATTTCTTTTTGTAATTATTTTATTGGAAATCTTCTGTTCACATATTTGGTGAAGCTTTTGTTTTAATTCATTGTTGAGGCCATTGTCCGGTCATTGTTGTTGAATTTGGTTGCCATTTTGGGCACTTGTATTTGGCTTGTATTTTGACACCACTTTTGGGTGTCTTGTCTTTGATAGACATTTTGGACGGCAATTTTGGTAACTCCTTTCATTTGTTTATATCTCAGGTCGTCATTGAACTTGTTTGCATTGATATAATTGATTCTGGAGTATTTTGGCTCCACTGTTTGCTGTACGTTCCTATACAGTGAGTTTGTAATAATTGTTGTTGTTGTAATTGTTGCTACTTACAGTACCGTATAACATCCGAATTGTGTTTGTTTTGAATTTGTCGAACTAAGAAACGGGTGGAATACGCGTTACTAACGTCACAGACGCTACAATATAATCTATATATATATATATATTATATATAATATGGACATCCAAGGCATGTAATACATGATCAGTTTATCAAAATTGAAACAGCAAAAGAAAATATTACGGTGCGAATGACCGAAGTGACCCGGATTTTTAAACATTTTTCCCGTTCAATAAAGGGAACGAACATACAGTAAGTAAGAAAAAAATCTTAATGTCTAATAACAGTAAGGTTTCATTTAAATTTTGTCAGAATTTACGAATTGCAAGGATGGGGAAACATGGAGAACATAAATGGAAGGTAATTAAGGAAAAAGTGGAGTGAATTGTAATAAATTGTCATGAAAAATTTATAAATAAATTATATATGCATCAATTCATGATTTTACGGAAAGATTGTTTGAGAAGATGGAAAAGGGAACATAAATCCATCAGAATGAGAAAATCTAAGAAATTCTGGGGGATGAGAGTGTGTGTTGTTAATAGCATGGTAGTAGGGTACGCTGTGTACTTTATTACTCTTGTAGAATTGTTGACGAATAGAACCAAAATGTGTTCACCAGCCGTGTTTTCGTTATCTGCAGGAGAGTGAATCGCAAATGGAACAAATTTCGGGCGGATAGATTTCGAGCCAGTTTCAGTGATGGTTCGGTACTCGAAGACACTGGAATATAATGAAAGATATTCTCTTCACCATCATGGCTGGCATTATTTCTACAACCTGCTAGGGTAATCGCTACAACCTGCCAGGTTTGTAGATATTGAATGAAACAAATGTTTGCGATTCGATCACTTAGGAACCGAATCAAGTTTACAATAACCATGGCGTCAACACACAGGCAAAAATGTTAATATATGTATAATTTAGGTGAATCAATGATTTGTTAATAGTTTCCCACAAAATCAAGGATTGAGTCACTTAGCACCAACAAATCAACATTGCTTGATGTGTTTTAATATTACCGGGTTTAAAATTATCGTTATTTTTCTCACGGGCAATAATTTTGAGAAAAAAATTTCCTCTGAGAATTGTGCAGCGGTGGATCTGACGAGTCACGTTGTGCAGAACCACAACCAACAAGGTTGTAGAAATAATCTTCATCGAAATAAGAAACGGGTGGACTACGCGTAACTCACGTCACAGACAATACACATGCATTGACCTTTTCCCCAGGTGGCCTGAAGCCATTCCGCTGCGCAAGCGCTTCTTTGAAACAGTTGCGCACGCTTTCTTCACACGTTGGGTTGCAAAGATCAGTTGCCTCGGGTATTGTTAGAAAGTTCTGCGATACCTATTTCTATAGCCTTCAGTACATTACTGGCTACTCTGTGTTACCTATATCACCGAACTAGTGCTTACCACACTACGGCGCATGGCATATTTAAATCAGTTGCTTGGGTAACCCAAGACCCTTCTAATTTCATTCTGATGCACTGACTGGACAGAAGTCCTACCGATCGTGCTCCTATGTTCAAGACCAGCCTATTAAACCCCATTGCAAGCCACCGTCGCTAAATTCACATTCACCTGTACCATCGCTGTAACTGATGAGTATGCTGCCCCGTTCAGGCAATGACCATTTGCCTATGAAGACTACGTGGCGCGTTTGCGACACCCACTAGCGCGAATTCAGAGGAAACCGTCCCAAGTTCCGAAGGAGTTAGCACATTGCCAGTATGTTTTCCTATGACACGACATATGAAGCAACATTTTCACCCTCCTTGTGCTGGACTGTTCAGGATAATTCAGCGGTTCCAAAAAACTTTTGTGCTTGACCGAGCCAGTAAAAATGACAATGCTGCGATCGTGGGCGATAGAGTTGACCATGGTAATTCGCGAGACACACCATGAACCTCAGTATCGTCGGTACTAACACCTACTACACCCACTACTCTCTCAGATTCTGCCACTACAACAACATGCCATACTATATAGTGCATATTTAACACGTTTTTACTGATTGGTATATTTTAACGTCGGCTTTATCACTCAGTCAAGGTCTTAAACCCATGCACCAGTGACAGGTTTTTATACTTATTACCCCGTCAGGTACATTTTCACACTTCCAACTGATTCAACCGTACAGCACGCTATCCACGAACCAACAACGCTTGTCGCAAACCAACCCGGTAGCCTCAGCCATGAGCACTCACTGTCCAGCCGAACTCTACCTGACGAGGTCCTTACAAGCCCGACTTAGCGAGGCCGTTTGTCATCAACCATGAAGATGCAGAAACTTCTCAACAGGGACTGTGTTTTCTCAGGCATTAGATTCTTGGTGGTCTAGCCTAGGGATGCACTTAAACCTGCTCCTACTGCGTTGGTACTAAAATCATGACAAACGGGCGATCCCCGCAAGCAGCACTTTCGCCTCATATAAGACGTGATTCAGCTTAGTTTCGGTTGGTTCTCAATGTACCCTACCAAGTGACCACCGAATATCCACCCATGCAGATCAAATGTTTTGGATGACTTCAGAATTACTGGTTTCTTAGATACTATGTTCCAGCGTGGAATGATCTGACACCGCTTAGAATATTCGACTGTCAATTCCTGATCAGAAGTTTTCCTGACCAGACTTCTTGGAGAAGGTCTGTGTAACAACTGTGTTTCACTGCTATATATATATATATATACGTAATTATTTATGCTTACATGAATGTCTTCATGCATGTATATATGTATAAGTTTGTATGCATGGTCGGGATAGATGGATGGATGTTTATATTTATGCAGGTATGTGTGTATACGGGTATTCATGTATGCTTCCGTGTATGTATATTACTAGGTATGTATGTATGTATATACGTATGCATGTATAATTGCATGCATTGTTTATTTTCTACAACAAAAGATGCAAACGTAATCTGAAGCTCCGTTTGATTAAAAAGAATACACAGCTTTTACGCTAGAAGCAGTCTTGAAATTGTAGAGTGTATATCAGATTTGGTACACATAAACTAAAATGGTTCTTCGATGCAAATTACTTTAGCGTATGATCGCCACCTTTGTCGAAAAAAAGAACAAGTCTTCATGCGTACAAAACGTCATTTTTGGAAATCAATAGGCAGCTTTTTCTTGATTTAACTTAAGTAGGACTTTTTTGATGGTAATTTGTTACATTATGTCTTACACTTTTCGAAATAAAATTGTGAAAAATTCTCGCCTTATCTAGTCTTCTGCTTGTTTTCGAAGAAACATGTTTTATTTCATACAATTTGAAGGAAGAATCAAATTAAGATAAGTTGTGAGATCTAAGGCATCACCTAAATGTCACGGCTTTCTTTAGGGTAATATTTCCATTTTTATATTAGTTTGAAGCTAAAGTGTATTTGGAGAATTTATAATTGAAAAATGCTTTATTTCCCTGTATTTGAAAAGAATCAGTTACCATGTTGAATATATGCCATTGATTAAATAATCGCTGAGTGGAATTAATGAATTTGGTAGATTTTTCTACTCAAACAGTTCGAATAATTTAAAAATGTTGGAAAATTTTTGAATCATGGCTCCATACGGTGGAAAAAGGTTAACATGGTTTGAACTTGTATATCACTGTTGAATAACACTCGGTGTATTAACTGGCGTAATCATGTGCCCACAAATTTAGATAGATGAAATTCATTAGTTTCAGCACCAAATCCCTATTTGCATGCAATCTCATCATATGCGTGTGACAGTAATACATGGTTATACGAATGTTAAATTCCATCTGATTACCACAGTGGAGTCAGTTTGAGCAGAATATTGATCAACTGGTTAAGATTTGACTATCAATCCGGATGGATCTGGCGTTGGCACTGCCTATTAATCACATGATCCAATAATTGACGTTTTTCGAGACTGTGAGCTGAATGTTGATGTCTGTCTTCACTCACATAGCATTGTTTCTCATGTAATTAAATCCGTTCAATTTAACATGATAAACGTTAAATTGTTAGGATCCTAAAATAAAAATGAATTGAACATGATTAACATGCCTTGGATTTTCAAGAATAAAATTTATTTTTTATTTATTAAAATTTTAGGCGTACCGGTAGCTTTGGTCTGCCTATGATTGTAGTTAGATGTACGAATCATATTTTTTAAAAATACATTAGTGAGTATTGATTTCATTTTATTAAATAATAAATTTCGTGACAATTCTTGATTAGTGGGATATGACAAGCTGTTATTATTTGCAACAAATTCTGTTAATATTATTTGCATACTTGTGTTGTCTAATGGAAAGTTACGGAATAAAATCTCCGCTAATTTTACTCATTTCTCAACTGAAAAAAACATTGCAATTTTCGGCTGAATAAATCCGCTATTTCCAATTTAGTTATCTTCTCGTTAAACTTCTGTAAAACCGCGATCGCAAAGTCGAAACAATCAAACTCAGCATCCTGTTTTTTTCCACTGGACACATAGAGGGTACTTGAAGTTGAAATGATTGCTTCATCCCAATCCAATGCTGTTACATTTCTTGTTTTACATACATTTGCTGCGTTAACAGTGATCGACTTTTCCCAACCTGATTTGTGAACTTGCAAATTTGTGTTTCGAGAATAGTTGTAAACATGTCCAAGGCTGTTAACAACGCCACAGTGAAGCGGATCCATATATTGATATGCTTCCCATGTTTTTTCGAATTTCGATGGGACGAATGCAATGCGTGCAATCGGAGAACTTTTCAAGAGGACAACAGTGTGCGCAGAAGCTAGTACAACTGTCATTGTTTTCCTTATCATTAAATGATAAATATTTTCACCTGTTTCATAGTTAGATATCGATCACAAGAAATGTTTTCATAATAAATAGCTAAATCACATGAGAAAATGCCAATGTCATTATTAAAATTATAATGTCGCTTCCATATGTTTGTATTTTGGAGCGATACTTAAAAGTACTGCTAATATAAGCGTGCTTTTCCGTTTAATATACTTAAAGTTTGTTTATTGCCATTTAAGTGGGGTGGTTTGATATAATCAGAGGTCAACTTATGTGATATCCAGAGTTTGTTTTAGGTATTGTGCCTCATTTCAAAACCATAGATAGAATACAAAATAAAAGCATGCTTCATTACGCTCAGTTGGATAAAGGAAAAGGAGAGAGGGGATATGTTTCGTTTAATATTATTCAACATTTTATTTTCGGGCTAAGTTTAAAATATATCCGTACCAGTTTACATAAGCTGTAAGTAAACTCTTACGAAATGATTGCTAACGATCAAAGGTTCCTTAATTATTGGAGTTTGATAATGAACCCGTTTTATAATAGATTTTAATTTGAAGGTGGCGTTCTTATTTACAGCACATCTATTTGAAACTTCAGCAGGCGTATTTCTGACTTAACATTTAAAGTTAATTTGTAAGCATGGATTTGTATGTCAAAATGAAAAGAATGGGATATTATTGCTCGTTGAAGCAGAGATTAGCACATTTTGCGGATTTAAAAGCATCAGGGTTCAATAAATACATAATCAAGCATTCGTCATAAAAATTTTGTCCTTTTTCCTATCTAAATACTTTGGCGAGTAAGGCCAAATAGTGAGAACCGGCGGCACTATTGCAATCGGAATGAATCATTTAAGACCTAATGATTGCAGAAAAGCATGCTTTAAAACATTTTCCTAATCTCTGTAAAACATTACGCATAGCACGTTTTTTCCGCGGAATACATAGAGACTTCTATTCTTATCTGTTTATGAATCGTGTTTGATGATGTCAGCAGAATAACAATGATATGAAACAGAGATGTCGTTGTAATGGAAAGCTAATAATAATAATAATAATAATAATAATAATAATAATAATAATATATATTCTTGAACATCCAAGGCATGCAATACATGATCAGTTTATCAAAATTTGAACAGCAAAAGAAAATAGAACAGTGCAAGTGACCGAAGTGAGCTGGATTTGTAAACATTGTTTCCGTTCAATGAGGGAAATGAATATACAGTAGGTAAGAAAAAATTTTCAATGTCTAATAGAAATAAAATTTCTTTCAAATTATGTCAAGATTTACGAATGGCAAGGATGCAAGAAACAAATGGAGAACAAAAATAGAAGATAATTATGGAAAAAGTGGTGCGAATTGTAATAAAGTTGTCATAAAAAATTGATAAATAAATTATATATGCATCAATTCATGTTTTTACGGAAAGGTTGGTAGAGAAGATTGAAAAGGGAACATAAATCCATCGGAATAAGAAAATCTGAGAAATTGTGGGGGATGGGAGAGGGTGTGGCTAATAGCGAGGAGAAGGCAGTAGGGTGCTGTGCTCCAATACTGTTAAAGAATTGTCGACGAATCGAACCAAAATTTGTTCACCAACCAAATTTTCGTTATCTGCAGGAGAGTAAATCGCATACGGAACAAATCTCGGGCGGATAGATTTCGAGCCAATTACAGTGATGGTTCGTTATTCGAAGACACTGGAATATAATGAAAGATTTTCTCTTCACCAGCACGGTGAGAGGTCATCAAAGTAAAATAGTTCATCATTTAAAAAAGTAAGAATGTACATTAAAAACATAATGATTTTCGGTTTTTTTACTTTTTTATTTTTTTGCTAGATTTTATTGTTTCGCAAGTTTGGATACAAATGTGACATTTATAAGCCTCATATGAAATAAAAGACAGATATATACATAATGGTATATAGAAAATGTCATGGAAGGCAATGTGACAAATAGACAAATTTTATGCAAGTCCCAACCTATGGCGAGACATGCATAGACCCTATGTAACCTGAAACTACAGCAGCGTTATAAATAGATAATCAGAAATATATTTTTTTCAGATGTTTCGAAATAAATAGAAACCTATTTAGTCTAAGGTTTTCTAGCTTTTCACCATGCTGCGTGGATTGAGAGTAGGACCACAATGCAGAATTAAGAGGACCGTAAGGTGAAGGACCATAATAAATGAAGGTGGGAGCGTGCATATGTAATCTGTTAAACTTTTTTTCTAGAATAGCTAGAATTACTTTTTTTTAAAAGAGCCATTCGTATAAGGCCTAATAATTAGCGCTTGGTTGAGAAGAGGAGCTATTGCTCTAAATGTTGAAAGTTTACCTTTTTTGTTATCCTCAATAATTGGGCGAGGGACCGTTTGTGGATCAACGATTACCTGGGGTGCAGCAGGTGATCCGGCATCTAAGCTGATAGATACATTTTCAGTTAGGACACTTATGTCAGCGAGGTTAGAAGTCTTGTTGCTACAAGATGTAGATTGGGTGCTTTCCGTCACGTGCTTGAGAATTTTGCGGGTGAACTTACGTTGTAGGGGTGTGTTGTCACGTTTAAGCAACACATTCGAGAATCGAGGAAGTGAAGCTAGAACATGCTTGTTTTTTAGGATGTGAGAAGCATATTCTTCGTTAATAAATTTGATAAGGATTGGGGTGCGTCTAGCAATTGACGATTTACGAAGCCTAATGAGTGTCGCTGAGTCAGCCGGAAGGCCGTAATGAGAGAGGATTGACCGTTTGAGTTCATCCAACGGGTATTTATCAGCTATATTCAAAAGATTATATATAATATATATATATATATATATATTAGAACGAAATGTAATAGACTTACTGCCACAATAACGTCCCACGAAAATAGGAAAATACGCACAGGTCAATTAATAATGAATTGCTGTAAGAAAATTATGTACAACGGAATTGAAGAGCGAACGGGAACGGGAAATATGTCGAGGTCAAACTTTTTACGTCCAATAAAAACCGTTTATAAAGAAATTGAATGTTTTAATTAGTAAATAGATCCATACCAATATTAAAAACCTTATTTACAGTAAACATTTTAAAGAACAAAATTTTTGAACTGTATCTGAAGTCGTAATTGAACTTTAGCTGGCAAAAAGAAGGAGATATAGCATTGACAAATCTAAGTTGTCAAATGAGTTTCATCAAATAAAAATAAATAAACAATTTACGTAGTTATTTTTGGATGAAAAATTAAATAACAGTACTATTACCATTAGTCTCGTCTTTTTTAAAACAATACAGAATCTGAGTATTTAAAAGGATATCTTGCTTGAAGAAGGAGGAGGAGGAAAAGTTTTAATTAATTCGAAAACATTTTCAGTAAATTTCTATTCAAATTACATAAGTTTCCAGAATACAGTGTACGAACGAGAAATAAAATTTACAGATTTATGGAAAATTTGTTTGGCAGACAAATTTTCAAATCCGAAACAACTTCAAATTCGTTTACCAGCGTCAGCGAACTTTGTGATGGTAATCGACAAAATTTCAGCCTGAAGATTTTGCAGAAATTTCTCTGGCGGGCTCAGCATAAATTCCATGCTTCAAAATGTAAACGTATATCACATTTATAACTTGTGGGACGTATGATATCCTTTGTTTGTGTACAAACATTTTGATCATTTAACTACAAAAAGATTACTTGATGATAGAATAAAGGAAAATGTGCAAAAAAATAATTTCAAGGTCAAAAATATTGACTATGCGTCGTTAAAATTATCTCTAAGCAATAGAAGACCTTGTGAATGTTCTTTAGTGAGCCAAATATCTCTGTCAAATCTGTTGCGTTTATGCTAGTCCGTATGAACGATCATATTTGAAAAATAATTCACAGAAATTGTTCAGTTTTGCTCTAAGTCTAATATTATATGATTAGCAAAATATTCTTCACAAAAACGTTTAAAATGTTCTGAAAGATGCAGAAAAAAGTGAGATACATTGGGGAAAATACGAAATGTCTTGATTTGGCAGTATAAACCGAAGTGAAGTGAGGTGAAGTGTCAATCATCTTCCGATAATTCAGTAGTCACATCATTGGACTGGCTGGAATCGTGCAATTTTGAGATGTCGGTATAATTATAAATACTACAGCTGCAGCTGCGAAGATTGGGATTGCTGACAAATGTATTTAAATTTTTAAGATACTTTTTGAGATAAGACGGGTGAATATGTTAAATGACAGGGCTCAAATAACTTTATTATATATTTTTGATTTATTAAGCTATGCAATAAATGAACACGGTATTAAAACAATACAGCTAAACGAAATATGATTTTACAAATTACTCATGAAAGTTAACATAATTAAATTGGCTAAATAAATTTTGCAGTATAGAAAATTTAAAGTAAAGCTAATTTGCATGTATTTCCATCACACACCTCACGACGTGTTTCGTGCTGTTTACACTCATCAGATAGGTACAATAGTTAAAAATATTTGGATCAATGAAAACTTATTTATTTAGCTAAATTATCAGAAGCGTTTTTTGGTGTTTCGAAAATATTTTCACAATGTTTTTTCTAGTCCGACAAGCGGGGCATTATTGTCAATGGTTGATCGTCCGAAAATAGCACCTGCTACCGTTCGTCCAGCAGATGTTTGAACGCATCTACTTAAACTGTCCTGACGGATTCATAAGGAAGCAAATTCCATGCGATTACTACAGGGATGCTGAATAAGTGAGTTCTGAATTTCAGACTATTGTGCTTCTTACTTAGCTTTGGACTGTGTCCTATTGGGCCAACCAAAGGAGAAAATCTAAAGATGTCATCGAATCTGAAACAGCCGAATCCCTTGACAACTTTGAAGGGTTCTATAACATCACCTCTGAGTTGCTTCTTCTAAAGCGAGAAAAGACCTAATGCAGAGAGACCATTTTCAAAGTTGATGCATGCCAACCCCTCAATCCTACAATTAGTGAGCTTCTGTAATTTTTCTAGCTGCACTATATCCTTAAGGTAATATGGCCTCCGAGCCTGAATACAGATCTCCAGATGCTGTATTACTGTTGCCTTGTGGAGGGGTAACAGCATCTCAGCTATTTTGCATGTGGGGCCTGAGCGCAGTCGAAAGATTTATGGTAACACCTTGAGCAGCAGCAGCAACACATTGGTCAGCCAAATTGAAGTTTGTGAGGACAATGATTCCTAAGTCCTTAGTAGAATTGAACATACGGAAATCCGTGTACATTGGAGGCATAGAGATAAACATGCTACCTGCCAGGGTAGAGAGCGAGTGACTCTTCTCTATGGTGATGGAAAGGTCTCACTTATTCGCTTATCTCTTCACAGCTTCTATGTCATTTAAAAGATCCGATCAATTAAGTCTACCCACAATTGTCGTATTATTAGCAAGCGTAACAGAGGGATCACATTGGGTTATCTGGATCATCAATAAATATTAGGACAAGCAACGGACCAAAGACTAAGCCCAAAGGAACCCCACTTGCTACATACACACATCCGAAGTACGTATCATTCACCCTGACGGTAAAGGAACGGTTACTGTGTAATGTGCAGAGCCAGCTATGTAGGGCCCCCGACACTCCAATGGCTGAGAGTTTAGGTAGCAGAGTCCTGTAGTTGACTAAACCAAAAGCCTCACAAAATTACGAAGCAATTATTTATTCTTTTAGTGACCTCGTTTAGAGAGCACAAGAAGTTAGTCAGACATGACCTACCTTTAAGGTATTAGAGTTTTATGGTATTTAGTAAAGAATGTTTTACTATGTATCCACAATTTTTTCGCGGATCAACCATTCCATAACCTTACAAAAAACAATAGTGATGCTAACCGGGTAGTAATTTTTGACCGCCGAAGAAGCTTCTTCCATATAAATAAGCACTACAACGGCAGATCTGTACAGAGTTACGTGTCCTGTACAACAGATGTTCTCAAAAATTTCGCAATCAGCGGAACTATTTTGGGAGCTAGAAATCGGATCATTCGTGAACGCAAGCTATTCGTCCCTGGCGACTTGATGTGGGCTAGGCTATATAATATAGACTTGACATTCTGAACCTCGAATGCTAGCTCACGTCGAAGAGAGCGTACATAGAATGTACAATACGTTGTGTATGTGGAGATGGTGAAGTTAACCTCTCGACGTTTTACGCTTCAAAAATGCCTAGAAAACAAATTAGCGTTTGGTAAGCTTGCGATGACGACTGAAAACATTTTTTATACTACTCTCAGCGATTGAAAGAACTAGGTTGAGAGTTGATTGAGACCGACCCTAGCGGAATCTAATAGGTTCGATTACGAGTTGGTGAATACCATGAGAGTGTCTATTACAGAAAATCGTTTGTTATTCCTAAGGTACAAAAGATTTGGTACTCTTTTTTTATCTGAGGGTGATAGCCCGATGAATCGTATTTAGTTGCTCGTGGCGTCGTGATCTGCGTTCAGACTCCAAGAGCTGTATTTGATACGCTCCAGTGTGTACGATTGACACAATGCCTTCGAAGTAAGAGGTCAACATCAGGTTGTATCCAACTTGTGGAGTTAATGCGGATTGCTATTCTTTCTCTTTTACACACGTCTGTATACCGCAATTGCGGTACGGATGCTTCGTAAATTAAAGTTATCCAGCTTATGTTCGTATTTTGAGCGGATGGTACAGGTCTTACTGCAGTAAAATGGAGCATTTATGATCATCTTAGTCTTCACTGTCAAACTGCGGTTCCCCAAGACATGAGAGTTCCAGCTTATTATTCTCCTTGTCTATTTAGAGGTTATCCGCAATGGTTGAACCGAGATATGTGAAATGATGTATTGGTTCAACCTGATAGTGTTTCACGGTGATGATGGAATACCATAAAGTGCTTGATCAAGGACTTCTGTTTAACTCATGTTGATTGTTAGCCAAAAGTACTTGCCTACCGACTAAAAACAGTCTATTAACGACTGCACGTTTTCTTAGAAGTGAGCAATAATAGATTCATCGTCGGCAGACGGTAGGTCAAGAAGAAGCACATTCTTTACGTTGGTATGTGCTCTCAACTGGTAAAAGTAGAAAAGCTTGCCATCACGTAGCGTGCGAATGTAAATACTTCTGTTTTTGTCGTAAACGCGTACTTCTGATGCAAAGCAAAGAAAAAGCCTAAAAGCCTTGGAGCTAGAACACACTCTCGTTTGACACCTCGGCGAATTTCAAGGGTTTCTGGACTGCGACCGTTATATGGAATGAGCCTTTCATGCCAGAGTGGATCAGAATAACAATTACATTAATATTTGAGAGCAGCCTATAACGTCAAACATTTTGAAAAAACACTCCCTGCAGACGTAGTCAAATGACTTCGGTAAATCAATAAAAATATCGTATAATGGCAGTCGTCTCTACTCCCGTTATTCCTGAATAACGTGATTACCTACGTGTCTCGTAGCTCTTGTAGGACAAATTCCTAATGCCAATACTGGAGAAACAATCCATAAAGTAACTGTACTATAGCTATTCTATGGTATTTAATAAGCTCCGTTAGAATTCCGTCGTCACCATGGGCCTTCCAACCCGCCAAGCGGTCGATTGCTCTGTGGAGCTTACCAGGAGTACAGGAAGCGTTGACTGATATTGGGAACCGGTGTCAGTGGAAATGGCGTTCTGTACACTAAAGTTGCTGATCCAATGCTGAAGGATAGCGTTTCGGCACTGACTTCTGAAATGGACACAGTCAATGTCCAACGAGTGAAGCGATCAACAAACGTCAATATGTATGAGCAACCATTGGAAATCGCTAATTGACTGACTGGATCCAGGTGCATATGCTGGAAACTATCGCTTGTTGACAAAAGTGTAGGTGGCGAACTTTTAGTGTGTTGTTGCACTTTGCTCTGAAAAGCAATTTTTAGTCCATAATTGACTATCTTTATGCATGTCTGGTCTAACGAATCGATTCCTGGTTAGCTTTCTGGTGGCTCCGCTGCAAGGATGTGATAACGCATGCAATCTTTCGAAAAGTTGCCTTCGTAGTTTCAGCGTGATTAGTGACCTAGGCTTGTTGGATGATACACCTCATAAAATTGAATGTTTCAAATTCTGTATTGGAATTCATTTCAGCATACCAGACTCAAAACCTACGAAACGGTTAAGTTTTGGTCTGTCAGCTGCTAAATGGTCCAATCTTCCAAATCGATTCCACTCTGGTTCATTATGATTATCCGGAAAAATCCATCCACGACGAAGTTAGATGGACCGGTGAGATATAGTATATCACTCGTAAACTGGGGTATATAATACAAATGTCGCATCACTCTGGGTGAATAACTGTTTGCAGATGTATTCATTGCGAACGTCAATGGTTTGTCTTCAGTGAAAACTGTAAAGTTATGAACTTTTAGCAAATGACTGAAGGGGTGAATATTATAATGAAGCGACCGAACGTGGTGTATCTAGTCAAGGTACACTGTAAGCGATGATATCGTAATGCGATTAGTTGAGTGACGTTTTAAAAATTTTGGTAAAGGACTGTCCTAATAGCCTGATTTGACTGAAACCAAACGTCCATCGATACTGAAACCAGTGAATTGGTATTCATTTTGTGGTCGGTTAATCCAATTCAACATAGGGTTTAAGAAATTGAATTAATTCGGTATATTTTGTTTTATTCCCCAATTTTATTCATTATTAAAAGATATACCGTAAGTACCCGCGTATAAGACGCACTTTTTTTCTTCATAAGTTGCCCTAAAAACCCAGGTGCGTCTTATCCATGGATACATTTATTATAAAAATTACCGTAAATACCCGCGTATAGGACGCACTTTTTTTCTTCATGAGTTGCCCTAAAAACCCAGGTGCGTCTTATCCATGGATACTTTTATTATAAAAATTAAGCATTTATCATAATATCAAAAATTTATTTTATAAACCGGTACAATATTTATCAATATTTATCCTCGTCGTCACTGTCTTCATTCAACAAAGCAGCACACTCCTGTTGTGTTATGCAATCATCATGATAGTCCAGCTCTTCCTCCCTTTCGTCGTTGAAGGGTAATAATGAACTGTATCTTCAAAATCATGAAAATGTAATATCAACCAATCATGGAGTAGTATTTGACTCTTGTTGGAGCAGAAACTTTTCCTTAAAAATGTCATCCAATCATTCGACATGACGACCAAGAATGAGAAGTGCACTTTCCACGATAGTCTACATAGTCTAGACAGACATCTGCTGACTGACAGGATGAATGAGTCAGCAATCAGCACACACGATGATCATAGCGATTGTATGGAGGTCACCGTGATTGACTTAAGTTCACCGTTTCTATAAAAATTAATGGAAATTAAGGACTAAAATTAGGATGCGTCCTATACATAGGTACACAGTTTTTCCATCGTTTTTAGGGTCAAATATCCACTGCGTCTTATACATGGTATCGTCCTATACGCGGGTATTTACGGTAGTAATTTGTACAGTCTTATATTTTGTATCATTTTAATTTGTTAACTTAGACATTATCGTTTCGTTTCGATTGCCAATAAAGCCATATTGATTTATCGACTTCCCGTTAACGTTATCACTCACATTTCACCGATTTTCTGTTGGTTAATTCAGTTAACAATATTCATCTGTTGAATACCATCTGTACATAATCAACTCATTCATTAATTACAATACACTCCTTGTCCACGCACGGTCTTCGTTCTTCTGTGGTTGTCTCGGAGTCAAAATTGTATGTGGGTATAACTGGAACCCACTCAGTCTTAGGATCCATTCTTCACAATCCATTACAATGGTTGGTATAAATTCCATATAGTTTTCGTTAAGCACTGATGCCTCGCCTCAACAATTGATGAGGGGAGTTTTATTTTGCGTTCCGGATTATTCTCATACCACAACTGACTGTGAAAAATTTTATTGGAAATGGTGGGAGCTTTTTTGTACCATACCACCTGAAAAAAATTGTTGACGCATGCTTGGCAAATTTATTAACAAACCAGGCTGTGCAAACTTAACTGAACGCGATAAAAGTGAAAACATTTATCATGCAAAATATAATGATGGTATGACTTCGGTAATTGTTCACGTGATAAATGTTCAATAATAGAATCCCTAAAAATGAATTGACTTCTGTGTTCCAAAATTAGAACTATTACTAAAAGTTAATTTGTTTTTCTGAAATCATTCCCTTTAGAAAGTCTCGTGGGTGGGTAGTTTGATTTTTGCGTCTACACAATGTCCGGCGATCAGGCTACACCGTAATTTTCTGCTTCTATTTTGATTTACATTTTAGTTTGAAACCACCTGTATTTTGGGCTCAAAATAGCGAAGGTCTTTATGTTACCGTATCTCTTGTTGATGTAAAAGATAAAGTGCTCGATTTGAAACCAGGATCCCTTTTTTTCAAGTATTCCTCTTTTTTGCTCATTATCAAAGGGGTAAATCTGGAACTCCGAAAATATCGGAATACGAAGTTGATCTTCAATTTTATGGGGAAGTTGATCCCGAGGTAATTTTTTTCTATATAAACTTCAGGCTTCTCGTCAAATGTCTACTGATCGCGAAATCGTGATGTATATTAAAAAGAAAGAAGCCGGTTTCTGGCCGCGCCTGTTGAGCGATAGCAAAAAGTTTCCGTGGTTGAAAGTTGATTTCAATCATTGGGTTGATGAAAATGAATCAGATCCCGAAATGTTCATGGACAACAACTTCTCTGGTATGCTTTCCCAGATGTCCAACTTCAATGACTTTGGCGCGGACGATGCTGATATTGATTCTGACGACGAAGGTATGAAATGCTATATTGATTCAACTTATTGCACCGGTTCCTAAAATTACATGTGCGAAAAGCAGCTTGCTATCGGAACTCCAAAATTTATGGGTCGTCGTACACCTCGTGTGCGCGATCCATTTCATTTTTTCGATTTAATACACGCATGTTATTTCAATTATTTTGATAATAGGAAGAAGGAACGACAGCCTTGAAGCTCCTTCGGTATTTCAGATTGAAACGATTGACACAAATCGTTCGCTAAAAAAGTATTTTGTAAACAAAAGTTTTTTGTTCTGTTTAGCGTAGTAGCTTCAAAAGAAAATATCATTTGCTTCATCTCGTTGAACCTATTTTTGGGAATTACTAGCTAATAAAATTACGTATCCAGCCCTTTCTAATAATTTCGGCTGAGTAAGAGGCAATTCTAATGTTTTGTATAATTTGACCGGCAAGGGCGATTCTGTTGCAGTTTATCTATGTACCCTGTAAAGCTAAACTTACCATGCTCCAACACGTTCGTTATCTGTGATTCATTTTCGTCGCTTTATTCTTTATCACAGATTTACCGGACCTCGAACCACCAGCGAATTTAGATGACATAGAAGAAAACGGAAAAGATGCCAAAGACACCAAAGAAGACGAACAATTGCCTCCGGTGACACAGGAAGCTTGATTTCTGATGCCTGTGACCTTGTTTGCTATTCCCTGTTAAGTACACCATCGGGTGTTTTGTATAGGCTCAACGCATTTCACACATTCTGATCATTTAATTATCAACATGTTGCTTGGCATAAAACATCGCGTTCATACATATGCTCGTTGTTTGGATTCTTTTTACGGGTTATAACGCATGCAACATTTGGGCTAATTGGTATTGACGGGAGTGCTGTGAGTACTGGTAATTATTTTCAACCAGATGAGACCGAACTTTTGCGCCAACGGCCAAATAGGTGGGTCAACAGAGGTAAGAGGAACTCAGTTTCAATCCGCTGCGTTGTGGCTCAAGTTTTCAGCTCGATTGAATCTCTTATGCTTACACTACTTCAGTCCGGGTAATGTTGATATCACCAATGCTAAAATGATTTGCTGTGCTCATATGTCTTCTGCTGTTTGCAATGACAATTTTATTTTTATTTACTGGGTAACCTTGGTGTGTATAAATTATTCATTAAGGTCTGCTATTCGACGTCTGATGCTAACGTAGCTGGTTAAGCCTTTTCCATCTTTTAGGATTTCATGTCATGGCCGTTAAATCTTCGGTGCTTATGGTGTACTGTTGTCCGCGATGATGACACGCGGGTCAAGCAAAGCTTGGCCTCGAAACCCCTGTCATTGGCTTCGTTTACTTAATTTGATTATATCGTTATAAGCTGCTTATGGCGAGGTTGTGTACATCTGTCTATACTGATCACGCATGAGTCTGCTAAGCTCTCAAAGCGCTTTGGCAGAAAGGTCGAAAGCAGCTAAATGCAACCCGGCTTAATGACTGGAACTAGTATCGAAGGGTACTGGGATGAGTTTCAATCCTTTAAAGATAACTACAGTCAAGACTTGTGACTAAATTTTACCCAATTAATAGGCCAAACCGGTCGCTTGGTGTTGATAATATTCGTCATCGTAATGACAACGGCGAAAGATTGCTTAACTTGTGCTCAGAGCACAGACTGTACCTTGCCAGCACTAACTTCCGCCATTCGAAGCGCCACTGCTCCACTTGGAGCTCTCCATCGGCGGCCTTGTTCACGCAAATTGACCATATTGCTATCAGCTACTCCTGGCGAGGGAGTGTGCAAGATTGCCGCTCCTACTGGGGCACCTGTCTAGAGTCCGATCATGCGTTAGTCTGTGCTAAGCTCTCGATGCGTTTTGGTGGGAAACTTATAAATGTTGCTAGGCTTAACGATCTCCCGGTTCTCCGAGGATTTCAGGCCAATTTGAGTCTGCATCTGTCTACAGTTCCCCAAAATAGTATCGATGACCAATGGAGTGGGATTCAAACCTCCTTGGAAACAGCCGCGTTGGATAGTTGTGGGTTGACTTCCCGTGTAGCTCAGCACTGGGTTTCTGCTAATTCTCTCCAATTAATGGACCAACGTCGGTTGCTTTCTGCTGGTAGCATACATGATGCGTCACGTAAACTGGTTGCCAGTTTGAGAACCGACAGGGAAAGTTGGTGGAGTTCTAAGGCTACGGAAATGGAATCTGCGGCAGCTGTAGGCAATTTCAGAAAATTGCTCCAACTCATCAGAACAACTGGAAGCGGGCGACCAGGCATCAGTGAGTTGATACGTGAAGCAGATGGTTTGCCAGTTTTTAACATGCACAGACGCATGGAGCGATGGGCAGAACATTTTGAAGCACAGTTTAACTGGCCTTCTGCACCCACTGATTTCGAGAATACGGAACACTGTACCCCATGGTCGATTTCTCTTGAGGCTCGGACTCAATCAGAGATTTACAGTGTAGTCCGGAGCCTTAAGCGCCATCGGGCATCAGGTGCTGATGCTTTGCTTCCGTCATTGTTCAAAGATGGCGGTTTCGCTTTAGTTCGCGAACTTCAAACGCTGTTCGCCAACATATGGGCTGAGGAACGCGTTCCGATCCCTTGGAGAGAATCAATAATTGCTCATATTTTCAAAAAGGGACGGCGCGATTCCTGTGAAAATCATCGGGGTATCAGTCTCATTTCAGTAGCTCCTAAAATACTGGCGTCCATTCTGCTTCACCGATTGAGTACCAAACGGGAAGAGCAAATCCGTGAGGAGCAAACTGGGTTGCGTGCCGGCCGAGGGTGCATAGATCAAATTTTCACACTCCGTCAGTTACTGGAGCAACGCCACACTTTTCGTAAACCAACTATCGTGGTATTCCTTGACATCCGCGCGGCATTCGATTCAATCGATCGTGAAAGTCTTTGGAACTGTCTACTGAGACATGGAGTGCCCGAGAAGTATGTTTGGATCTTGAAAGCATTATATTGCCAAACTTCGGGCAGGGTTCGAGCGTACGGACAATTTTCGTCCTCGTTCAATATCTCCAGCGGGGTGCGGCAGGGCTGCCCTATCTCGCCGTTCCTTTTTAACTTCGCGATCGACGATGTCCTGAGAAAAGCTTTAGCTGGCCTGGTGGGAACAGGTGTTGAACTTCTGCCGGGTGAGCGAGCGACCGATCTAGAGTATGCCGATGACATCGCACTTCTGGGAGATGACCCTCATATAATGCAACAAGCCATGGACCGCCTGGCACTTGAAGCTTCAAGGTATGGCATGTGCTTTGCGCCTAACAAGTGTAAAACACTTACCCAGGATTGGAGCGGCTCTCTTCCAACCCTTACTGTGTGCGATGTCAATCTTGAATTGGTCGACAGCTTTGTTTACCTTGGCAGTTGTATCTCCGCTGGCGGTTGTGTCGAGGACGAGATCTCACATCGTGTTCGCAAAGCGGGTGCAGCGTTTGCTAACCTTCGCCACCTGTGGCGTCGACGCAATGTTTCACTCCATACTAAAGGCCGAGTGTACAACGCAGTGGTGCGTGCTACACTCATTTATGGCTGCGAAACCTGGTCTATCCGAGCGGAAGATGTCCGTCGGCTTTCTGTTTTGATACCCGTTGCCTGCGTAGAATTGCTCGCATTCGGTGGCAGCATCGTGTTACAAATATAGATGTCTGCAAGCGGGTGTTAGGACCAGATGGCCACGGACTGAGAGAAATGCTGATGCTTGCTCGCTTGCGATGGTTGGGACATGTATTAAGAATGCCTACTCCCCGTTTACCGTACCGCGCCTTATTCGCAGAGCCTGACAGAAGCTGGGAGAAAAGATCGGGTGGCCAGTCCATGACGTGGCGCGTTGGGATGAAGAAACTCACCGTAGCGCTAGGCTCAGTTGGGCGTATTCGTTTGCCTGGGTGGGGTCCAAAAGCTCCTCCTAATAGTTGGCTGGAAACCTTACGCGATATGGCTACAAACCGAAGTCAGTGGCGCCAGTGTATTTTATTATGTGTGTCATAATTTTTTATTCGGTATTATTTTACATAAATAAAACAAAAAACCAAAAAAACCAAAAAATCGCATGCAGTGAAACTACAAAAACAAGCTGCTTTTTTGTGCATTTGCTTTTGCGTATTCCGCTTGCCTGCTTTCCCTTTTCCACGCGCTTGCTTATCTGCTTTTCCTGCTTCATATTGCTTGGCACTTCGTCTGGCTCCAGACTTGTGCTTCATGATGATGATGATAATATTCGTGGTGCGCCCCGAAGTCTTCTTGATCGCAATCTGGTTGCCATACCGATGGAATCTCCAGTGGCTGTTTTTAATTTTAGCAGACTTCCAGCTCATCAAAACAGGTTGTGGGTGGTTAGGCATCAGCTGAATGATACATGCGACAGATGGTTAGTCAGTTTCCAACTTGGAGCGATGGGCAGAACATTTTGGGGTATACTTTATCTGGCCTTCTGTATCCAGTGATTTGGGGATACAAACACTCCTTTGTAGGCGATTTCCGTTGAAATCGTGATCTATAATAAACTGCAACGAGTAGTTGATGACAGATGGACAAATCGCTGGTCACTGCCTCCAAATCAGTCGTCATGCCCATAAGCTCCGGTGAGAGAAATGGGGAACACTTTCTGGAAAGTAAGCCTATTAGACCGGTGACAGCCGAAGGCGGACATTTGTTGGAGCATAGGCAGCGCTACCAGGATGCTATTAGCCATTCAGCGTTCGTTTGCGTCCCTCACCTGATATGTTTCAGACGCTCTTGTCGGCGCACGTTTGTTCTCTATTAAAATCGGCTACCCGTTGCGTTTCCTCAGTCTAAAGGCGAATGTGATTCCTTCGAGAGGATAGTAAGATGGTGCGAGGATAGCCGGAGCTTACTTAAACTAGCCCCTAGAACTTCGAAGGGAAAGGTTCGATCTGCCCCTTCTCGATCAAAGTGGTGACGAGTTCCTCCGTTTCCTCAAATTAGTAGGTACTCGAATAACTTAAGTTGCAAAAGGCTTAAGCTGAGTAATGCGAGCACGCTGGTGGTGAACACTTGGAACTCGCTACCGAACGAGCTCTTGACCCTACCATCAGAACAGCTATTTTAGAGCGTGTTGGATTAGCATTTGTTGGGACTTGATCCACTGACCGATGTAGTGGTGGTCCTCTACCCTCAAGTCTTGTCAGCAGAAGTCACCCATGTTTCTTGTAGTGAAGAAGATTCAACGGGATTTTATCCCTTTTGCTTTCGATCCCGAACAAGAACTATAAAGCCTTGTGTGGCATGAAGCATCAGGTCCTGCTCCCTTATTACCTTCGTCGTTCAAGGGTGTCGTTAGTGTTCTTATTGGAGAACTTCAAGCGTTGTTTGTTAACTTATGGGCTGACAAACACGTTCTTATCTCTTGTAGTAGAATCAGTAAATGCTCCGATTTTCAAAAAATGGCATAGTGCTCCTTTGAATGTCATTGGGATACCAGTCTCATTTCAACGGTTCCCAAAACGCTGGCTTCTGTAATAACATAGCACTTCGATGTTGTGTAGCTAACACCGTGCTAAATTGATTTGCCACAGGTAGTGAGCTGCATGCGTAAACACGTTAGTGTCTCACTGACACTGCTACAGGTTTGTGCAACTTGACAGTATCTTAGCCCACGTTCAGTCTATAAATGGGCAGCACCTTGCCGAGATAAGGCTTGTGATTTCATACATATATACCGTGCCGTGTTGGTCGGATGAACTGGAGCTAAATGCCTTGTGACCCAAGGTCCCAGCCGTTGCAGAATGATAGCCTCATGATCAAAAATTCTCAAAAGCAACCTATAAAATAGGTTAAAAGACATTACACGCGCCTTTAATTTCAATCATCTATCTAAGCTATGTAGGTGTTCTTACTTGCGCTGAGAATTCGTGATACATGGTTTTGTTTACGTCCATGACCTGTTCGGCTAAAATGGATGATTTCTTTTCGACAAAAGCAAAGCCATTCTTACCAGGAAAATCAATCGATAGAGTTCAGTGAAACTCAAATTGCTACGTGGGTCGTTCCTTTTATCTGTAGGATCCTGTGGCGTCCCATAATTTATTTCTTCTATTGGGGTTAACCGGGTAGTATCTGGCACGCAAGTAACAGTGAAAAGGTAAAACGGCATTTCGTGCTGCTCGCAATTATCGTTTTCTAGCCAAAATCATTGGTAACGCAGGTGAAACATCACGTATGTTTATCAGTTTGCTTTGTATTCCGCATGCACTAGAGCTTTATATCGCCTGTGTGTACTATTCAGAATAGTGACTTTCATATTTATGGATCCTTTGGACAGCGGTCAGCTTTGACCTATTCATTTGATAACCTTCTTATTGATATGTCTCCTTTCATGCAAATTTCCATACTTAGCTGTTTTCTTGTACGCATCTATGTCGCTTGCCACTTTGGCGCCAGCCCTGCACTCCATGATGATGGTGATGATGCTGTTGGAAGTGCGTATGTGTAATTCTCGCTAGCTTATACGGTTTGAAGAAGAATAAAGCTTTATTCGAAAATTTTCGAAATTTTAGCTTTAGGCTAGTTTCAACACAGGCTAGTTTCGCATAACCTTGACCATTGGCACGTCCAGTAATTCTTACATCCGGGTATCTGGTCGATAGGTGTCGATTCATGTTGAAAGATAACTATGGTTCTGCTGTAAGGCTACACATGGTCGAAAGCATCCTTTGTGTAGTGGGACTGCATTCCCCTTATAAAAATGCCGATATCGCGTTTACTCCCGCTACGTGTTTGCAGTCTGACCTTGTTATGAATGAATTATATGAAAAATTACGATAACTCATTGAAAATGCACCGATGAGTGACGTCGTGAGCTCAGTTGGATATGTGAGTGTGTGTATAGGCAGTATATCTACAAATGAGCGTTTATTTGGTTCGTTTGTTTGGCTTAAATTTTAATTGAAGTGAAAGATTATTGATATCGTGTTCTGATCATTGCCAGTACAGACTTCTATCATTCAGAGCGTCACTATTCCCCAGAAACACGTCGACTGCCTCCCGCACAAGTTGCTATAAGTTAATCGTCGTGTGGTTGTATGATCTGATGTGTGAACCTTCAACGTAGTTTGTTAATATAAGCACAGAATTATGCGTTACGATCTCTTCGCCAAATCGTCCACTGTTGTTCATTGAATCGATAACGTTAAAAGAATAGCTTTCTGGCGACTCTCGAAGCTTCAGTAAATCTCTTACAAAGGCTATATACCGGGATAGATGACGCATTGAAGTGCATCGTAATCTTTCATTCGACCCCATTGCTTAGCCACCTCCAGTTTTGCATATTGAATGACAATAGTGGACTTTGTAATGAATCGGTTAGATCAGTTTCTTGGGAACGTGTCACTTCTGACAAACTGTCACACCAAGAGTATTAGTACAAAGAAATTGCTCTAACAGAAGCAATACACATTCTTTATCATGAATATCGTTCCCCAATCGATCATAAACATTTCCTAATATATTACTGACAATGCTAGACCTTTTTAAATCGTCCTCGTTAGACCTTCTGTGTATTTTTAAGATCATGTTTCGCCGCGGTTTTGCTCGCTGTTGTTTCTCATTCCTTTTTTGTGGTACACACGAATTTTGATTCATGGTAATGCAAGGTTTTCAATGGTTTAAAAAGCAACAAGCATAACAATAAACACAGGATGGTACAAATTAAAATATACGTGTATTAAACAAGATAAGCAATTAGATTAAACAGTATATAAGTATTCGGGAAAAGAATAATTCAATAAAACTTCGTCTAATTTTGTTTTAAAGTCGTAATCTATCGCAATGATCAACGGTAGAAGGTGAACTGTTCCAGGTAAAACAAACACGGACAAAATAAATATATATTCTATAGTTTTGGCGTGAATGGGGGTACCATGAGCATGGGTCCGAAAATTCCTCGTATCCCTTCGCGTGAAAAGTAGGATAAGGTCTCTGATTCGTCAATAGGGAAAGTCGAACAGATTCATTTGAGCTAACCATTCTTTATAAGACTTGTTTCGGATGCTGATAACTAATTTTGTTGAGCGGTGATAGATTCGCTGCATATGTTCTACATCCTTCGGGAGGATGACTGCACACCGTATTCAATGACTGGTCTCAAGTATGTATTCATTATCCTTGGGAATATCTTGGGCGAAAATTTCCCAAATACCCGTTTGAGTAGATTTAGGATACGTGTTGCTTTTTTAAAGGAAGTTTTAGTTTGAAGTGAGGCTTTTAAACTGGAGCATATCCAGACACCAAAATCTTTTTCTTCACTGCAATTTTTAAGCACATGTGAACCTATATAGTATGTCAACTCTACCCGATTCCCCACATTCATGAGCCTGCGTTTGTTGAAGTTTGTTCTTCAAGGACCAGCTGTGAAGCGTATCGAAATCTTTTTGTAATAGCAAACAGTCTTCTGGGCTACGGATGCACCGCCATATCTTTATGTCGTCCGCAAATAACGAAATGTTACATCGAACAATTTCAGTTACTTCATTGACATAAACCAGTAAGAGGATCGGACCAAGGACTGAACTTTGGAGAAATCCGCTAGTTGCAGCGATTAATTTTGATAATGCGATTTGTTAGGTAGTTATTTGACCAATTCAACAAATTTCCAGTGATACCATCCCTTTCAAGCTTGTGTGTAGTAGGCTTTGGTTGGCACGATCAAATGCTTTGGATCTATCTAGGTAGCATGCATGAATTGATTGCCCTGTATCTACCGGGTCCACGACAGTTGCTCCGCGACAATTGCTCCTCGGACAATTGCTCCTCGGACAGTTGCTCCTTGGACATTTGCTCCTTACCCAATTGCTCCTTGACCAATTGCTCCTTGCCCTATTGCTCCTTGACCAATTGCTCTATGAATTTTAGATCACGATCAGATTGGTTAACATTGCGACGAAAATAATTCATACAAGTGAAGACAAGTATTTTTTCTTCTTTGAACATTTTAATAAAAATTGAATAAAATACTATAGATCACTGTAATAACAATAACAATAACTAAGCCATGTGTTTTTTAGTGTTTTTCACAAAATCCTGGTCTCATGTCTGATAACTGCACACAAAAATATCACTGTTATAAAACATCTTCCAAACTACTGTCTTGATTGTCTTCTCCTTCTTCTTCTGCAACAGAAGCCTACAAATTGTAGCAAAAGGCAATGCTCTTCAGTACACTCACGGTGTCCCGACCCTGCTGACCTTCAACAACTCTTTTAATTCTTTCCGCCAGTTTGATGTGTTTCTTCTTTTTGGTGGTGGGGGCTGACCACTCAACAGCTGGGTTATTGTGTTTTTGTTTAACATCTGTTCTTTTTTGATGCTGTCAATGAATCTGAACACATGAGGGAAGAACGCTCCCACAAGAGACTGCATTCTGTTGTGCCAGGCCTCGATACTGTTGTTGGTTCGTGGCATGTCTGACATGGTGCGTTCGTACTGGTTCCACAGTTCGATGGGAAACATGGGGCACGGCGTTCAGCTCCTTGCCGTCTTGGTGGCCTCTCGATCCAGGTGTCTTCAAAATAGTCAACAAATGCCTCGCCTCCCTTCTCTGCCATGCATGTGACGAAACCTTGATTTTCTGTCAGAGTTTCAAATGCCCCAACAACTTGGTCACGGGGAAGAAATGCAAGCGCAGGAATACACCGAATCCAACATGCAAAAAGACCATCCTCTTCAGCATAGGTGGTAGCTAATCCAAGTTGCTGACACTTCCTCGAGCAGCACTGACCCAGATGAAAGAAGCAGCCTGTCACTACAAGGCCAGGAAACTCCTGTTCAAAAGCACGGATGGCAGCATTTTCAAAGTCACACATCAAGGTCGTCGGTGCAAGGTTTGGCTGCAGCTCTCTGAGAGCCTGTTTAAAAAAAGAAAGAAAAAAATAAAAGCATAAAAAGGCATGTGTCAGTAAGGGGTGGAAAATGTCATGAAAATGATGAAAATAACCCTAACGCTTATCATGCTGAATATGATAATGGTATTGTGTACCTGTAGAACCCGACGATATACTGCCGTTGTTTTTCCAGGCAGCAATGCAAACACCACCGGCATCATGAGTCCTTGGCAGCAACAGTGTATTGTGTACAATTGATGGAATAAGCTGGGCGCCACTTTAAATGTTCCATCGGCAAACCAGTGTTGACTTTCAGACAATAACATCAGATTTTGGTGGGTTGAGAAAATCAGAATGCGCTGAGAGCCAGGTCCAGAGTCGTGCAGAAGAAAGAGCTCTCCATCATCAAAGGTCTTGTAGTCATCAGGAATATTCAGATCTTCCAGACTTGCAGGCAGTGGTGGGACCCGACCATTGCGGTTTCGCGTTCTTTGTATTTGTCTCTTAAGTGCCCGTGCTGTTGGCAAAGAAGCTGCTGTGATTTCAGAAACGCCTGTACACTGACTGGCAATGATCATCATTGTGGTTTCTTCTGTTGTAGACGCTTGTCTTTTGATGGAATCAACTACCTTCAGAACATTCTTGCGACACGCGTCGGGGGCATGGTTGTGTTCTGATGACTTCAAGATTGTAGTTCCACGGAGACGGAGTCGCCCGGAACAGTGGTCTTTTCGCTTTCGTTCACACACATAAAAATCAACAGTGGGGTCACTCTTGCTGGTTTCCTTTTTGTTGTACACGAAACGTTCGTAGCAAGCCTTAGGTTTGCCTTTTTCTGACAAAAACTAAGTAACGTGTCTGTCCATTTTGAAAGGTAGCCTTCAACTGAACTATTTAACTATTTATAACAATCAAACAAGTAAACAAGTGGACTGAGTTCAAGCTGACCCCACCGTTGATTTTTATGTGTGAACGAAAGCGAAAATACCACTGTTCTGGGCGACTCCATCTCCGTGGAACTGAGTTCAAGTGAAGTCAGTTCACTTGTACAAGGAGCAATTGGTCAAGCAGCAACTGTCCGAGGAGTAATTTGCCTTTTTCTGACAAATACCAAGTAACGTGTCTGTCCATTTTGAAAGGTAGCCTTCAACTGAACAAGTGAACTGAGTTCAAGCTGACCCCACTCTTGATTTTTGTGTGTGAACGAAAGCGAAAATACCACTGAGTTCAAGTGAACTCAGTTCACTTGTACAAGGAGCAATTGGTCAAGGAGCAATTGGTCAAGGAGCAAATGTCCAAGGAGCAACTGTCCGAGGAGCAACTGTCCGAGAAGCAATTGTCAGAGGAGCAATTGTCGCGGAGCAACTGTCGGGGAGCAATTGTCAAGGAGCAACTGTCGGTACCCCGTATCTACCGCTTGTGTCCAATCATTCAGAGTTATCAGCAAATTGGAAAAACAAGAATAATTCCATCTAAATCCATGCTGTTTTCTTGAAAGCAATTGATTATTTTCAAAATGTTTCATTAGATCGTCACCAATGAATCCCTCACGTAATTTGGAAATCACATGTAACAAAGTAACGTGTCGGTAATTAGAAACATCTGAGCGATTTCCTCCTTTATAAATAGGACTAATTATTCCGTTTCCAATCGGTAGGAATCACGCCATTTGCCAGCGTTTGATTAAACATGTATATGAGTGGTTTGTTTGTCTGGGAGACTTTCCGGTTTGCAAATTGAATAATACATGAAGGGCGTGTTTCGACGTTACATTTATTTTACCCAGGGCAACCGTGGTTGAAATGGTTTCGTATGGGGTGTAAATTTCATGTTCTCTCCAGCTGAATACAGATGAATGAAACATGGCTAATGCTTCAGCAGTTTCTGATGCAGTTGTTTTTGGTCCAGCTGACTTGTTCACGGGCACAACTTCTGGTTTCACCTTAGCTTGATCGTTAACCATACAATATATGATTTTTGGTAGTAAATCTAGTCTTGGATGACAAATTCGTTTACTTTGTTCCTCAGTAAACAAAATATTTCCCAGGTCTCTGATGATTAGGTTTACTGATGCTGTCTCTAAGCCATCTTTCGTAACTTTATCTACTTACGAGTTCGGCTTCTTAGTTCTTGAGTTTTTGAGGACAATTGTTGAGCTCACTTCTATTTAATTCATATTTACCGTGATCAAATCTCATGTAGGTTGCTCGTTTCCGGTTAGCAGTTAATCACGTTTAGAAGAGCATCACTCAAACCCAGCATGTTGATCCGTCTAACTTTTACGGGCATCGTTTGTTTTCTTGAAACAGATGGTCAAACTGGATGACGACTTGATCACTCAGTCCCAGTGGACTCTCGTAAGCAACGTTATCAATGTCATGTTCATTGCTTATCAGAACAAGATCTAGTAGCGAAGGTACATCGGCTTCGTGGTATCGGGTGTTACATGCAATGTGGTTATAAAGAAGAATATCGCCTAAGAAATCAGTGAATTTCCGTCGGAGGATGTTCTGGGTGAATGGTACTGCTCTGCAGATTCCTGAAATTGATGTCACCCATAAGTAAAAATCTACAATTGAATCAGCAAGTAGCCATGCTAATTCTGTTGGGCCAGATTGTAAGTGTCCTGTGTAGATAGTGGGCGATATACTACTCCCAAAACACAGTCCTCGGCATTAACTAATCGAACTGATCACCAGAGTGTATCCCGTAATACGATGTCTGGATCTATAATCTCACGGCACAGAAGGTTTTTGTTATAGTACAATGCTACTCCTCATCCTCTCGCTTCACAGTCGGCAAATAAGTGGAATTCCAGGTAGTTCTAGTTCACTTTTTGTTTGATGAGTCTGTAGCCACGTTACCGTTACTGCGATGATGTCTTGTGAACATTTCAGAAAAACTGCACGCAGTTCACCGATTTTGTTGCCCAGACCTTGTGCGTTTGTGTAGCGGTATTTTATAGTTTTTCTCGGCAAAGAAGGGAGTCGGCATTTGAGGGTTTTTGCTCGCAAGTATGCCTGATCGTTTTGGGTTGTACTGTTATAATACAGTTATCTGAAGTGTCGGCTGCATTTGATTCTCTCACGTCAGCTACTGATTGACTTGGCAATGCTTCTATTGAACTTTGTGTTGCATCTATCTGTCATATTGGAAGTTTCGATGCGCTTGATCTAATTTCTCGTGGCATTAGTCTGCGGCCATTTCCCAACGAGTTTTGACCGTGTCAAACATATCTTTACGTAAGAGAGTTATTTTAAGGGGATTGGGACCGATGCCTTCATAATTCGTAGATTGCAGGATTCGGAACGTGTCCGCCACAGCTACATCATGCAAGCCAATTATGTCACCGAGGAATCTCCATTGTAGCTGATCGTGTTTGCGCTGCACTGATTTAACAGTTGCTTCGTCAGCTTCGGGGATTCCCAAATGGGTTAAACTTCGACTATCCATTTGCTTCGTTTGGGTTGGTTGCTGAGCGTTTTGGGCCCTTTCCCACCAGGGCACATCAGCGAAGATCCTTACAGTGGTCTCCGAACCCTCAGGAGAAAAGCGGATAGAAAGATGTTTTCTAGATCCCTCCCGAGAAGACCGTGAATTTAAGCAGTCTTGCCTGGCCCTGATTTGAGGAAAAAGGTTTACGATTTTGTCGTACCAATGATAATGTTTCAACTGACTCCAAGCCCATGCTGCTGCACAATTTGCTCCATTCTTCTTCATCGGGCTTTACCCTGTCGCCGAGTAAAGTGGCACTCATTTCCCTTAAATTGGTACAAACTTGCTGACGGTATTAAACGATTGGACTCAAACGGTTGACGCAGGAGACAGTGTGCACACGTTCTATCTGGATATGTCGAAAGCTTTTGACAGAGTTGATCACTTCCTGTTGCTACAAAAGCTGAAACATGGTTCGAAAGCTACCTCAATGGGCGCAAGGCAACCGTTCGAGTTAACGGGGTACAATCACGAGCCATTAATACCTCCAGTGGTGTACCGCAAGGTTCCGTTCTCGGACCAGTGCTTTTCTTAGTTTACTATTGTATTTTTTCATGTTTTATTAATACCGTCATCCTGTGGTGTTGTAAAGTATTAACTTTTGTAACCATAAATCTTTGAATTTGAATTTGAATCAATGATTTACCTGAGACGCTCTCATGCAAGGTAGTTATTTTGCGGATGATGTTAAACTCTGGATGCGAATAAAATCAACTGCAGACTGCGTAAAACTGCAAAGTGATTTAGATGCACTACACGAATGGTCAGTTAGAAGTAAACTGCCGTTCAATTTTCAAAAATGCAAGTTACTGCAAATCGGCAAGCCCTTTCAGTACGAATATCACTTTGGGCAGACGATTTTGAGCTGGACCGACTCGGAGAAGGATCTTGGAGTCTGGATATGTGGCAGCCTAAAGAACAGCGTGCATTGTGAGGTCATTTACAAGCGTGCTTCAAAGCTTCTAGGTATGCTTCGACGGATCTTCAGAACCTTTACGCCTGTAACGTTGCCAAGCATCATGAAGACCTACTTAATTCCCACAATGGAACATGCATCGCAAGCATGGACTCCGTGGATGAAAAAAGATATATTCTTGCTTGACAGGATATATCATCGTGCAACTAAACTCGTGCGTGGTTTTCGAGACCTTACATACGAGGAAAGGTTGAAAAAGCTAAAGCTCCCCACTCCCCTTCAACGTAGACTTCGAAGTGACGTTATCATTACTTACAAAATATTGAATACTCCAGATCATCCACTCAAACATTTGTTCAAATACCGTGAATCAGGAATTACACGTAGCCACTCAGCGGCACTACAAATTCCCCATTCCCGTACTAATTGTCGCCGATATTTCTATTCGGTACGTGTCTGTTTCCTGTGGAATGCCCTTCCCGAAGCAATTATCACCTCTCCCTGTATCCAAACATTCACTCGAACCTTAGACACTTATTTGTTACATAACGATTTGACGATGCCTGTGTATTGACTCAGGGTAAGCATATTACTTGACTCCAGTGACATCGTATAATTTTTTATACCTCTTATTGAACGCATACTCACTATGATATGGTAATTCTGAAGCTATGTGCTTTTTGTGACCATAAATTCTTGAATCTTGAAATCACGCTTAGCCCATGGAATGACTGTACACTGTGTTCCTGTCGCTCTCGCTGGTTGCGTGAGGTTCCAACTGCCTTAGATCGAATAGCTATCGTGTTAACTTTTGGCGTATTTTGCACTGTCACTTTTGGTTTTAAATCTGAGGGTTTTAGCTGAATCTTCCGATGCCCAGATGGCTTGGGCTTCGTAGCTTTTTTGTGGTACCCGGGAAGTTTGGGGTAGACAGGCCTTTAACAGTCATGTTTGTTTAAGGTGGCGTCTTGATGAGAACGCATAAATTTTGGCAGTATATACTCAGCAGAATGGCGCGAAATTTCGGGATGTTTCTAACATTCCGTTAAATCTTCACCCCAAAATATAAATCACCTTACTATTTCTGTCATAAATTTCAAATTATCTTACGATTCCGGTTGATATTGGCTTGTTTTTGCACATTTTGGTTTGACTGTAAATCTGTGTATTGATAATAAAAACGAATCAGCGCTACGAAAAAACTAGCTCTCACAAGGCATGCTCTTGACAAAATGATCGATTGTGCAATAACACGCGTAGGTGTGTCATGTCGATAGACATGCGATATTATGCACACAAACGCGTTTTGGTTACCAATCACTTAGCTGGCGTCTAAATATAAGTGATGCAATCCGTTGTTGTATCTTTGCAATTTTTACCGCTGTGGTGATATATTGGCCTATTCCTTCGTACATGAGAGCATTGTTATCGGATATGATTTTCAAACCTTGGGATTTCGGTGTCTGGAAATCTGATTGGTCAAACTGAACACCAATTAGAACCGTGGAATAATGCACATTAGAAAAGTGCTGGAGAAAGGGTTATCACGGATAATTTTAATCTTAATTTGATGCCCGTTGCCTAAATATACAAGGAGGTTGAATAATTTTGTTGTGTTTTTATATTTCCGAGCATTTTAGAGGACTGCTTAGTAATTTTATTACCTGGGCTCTGTTAACGAAGTTCAGCTCCTAGTCTGAACAGTGAATATTGCATCCTCTGTGCAAATGCACGATTTATTAGACGACTGAACGAACGTAATAGCTTGATGCCTTGAAACCAGTGTAGTACGTGTGTGTAGGTTGTGGGAATGATTCTGTGTTCAGAATCAGAAAATGCTCAGATTTTCTGAAAAGCATTGCTCAACTTTTTAATGCCTGCCGCAGTAATAGTAAAATGGCAGTGATATCGACAAATTTGGATCTTTCGTTTGAAATACAGTATAATTGCCTTGGATGATTTCACTGTCTAATTTGGTGCTAAAGAGGCGTCTTGGTTAGACCATCTGGGACATTCGGCGATTTCTTATTTACTAACGGGCCGCTGTGGTCCATAGGGACTGTTCATATACGGTTATTTAGCTCGAATCTGTATAAATGATTTCACTCATTACATAGGGTTCTAGGCTGTCACAGTTATTTTTCCAATTAGCTTCTAACCAACTTACACCTGGATATGGGCTTAGCAAAGTTGACGAGATGTGCCACCGCGTCTAAATTTGATTCTAGAAGCCAAACGTCTTATCCGCTGATGCCCCAGGAATTTCAGAGTGGTAGAACACGTGCACTATATCTGAATTGTGGACTAGAAATCTATTAGAGGCATGGTCCACTGTAAATTTTAACTATTCAAAGGTCTGTGTATATAGAATTGCTTACTCGAACAGCTTAAAACATCTTCCATCAAACCCGTATCTATTAATACAACTGTTAATAAAACTCATTAGTTGATAGATCCAATACTTATCTCAAATTCTTCGAGGTCAGGATTTCTTTACGCGTTAGCTAACAGGATATTTTCATGTCTCTTCAAATCCTATTGATTGCAAAATCGCTGTCTTTAAGCGGAAGGGCAATAAATGGATTTATAATATAGAGAAAGACCTTCTAGATCAAGGTTTCCCAACTAGGGGTCCTCATACCCCTTGGGTTGCTAGACAGCATTCTATGGTCTCTGAAATGCTTTTCCAAATTTTGTCTTGTAATAAGTGTTGCCATTCTATCCTCATTCAATGTCAATTTTTCAGCGTATTCTGTGTTCATTCAGTTATTATTTCTCTTGTGTCTTTCTATAAGGGGTGCAAGAGCATATTGAACTATTTTTTGGGTGCGAGGCTGCAAAAAGTTTGGGAACCTCTGTTCTAGATGTTGTTCATATGCTACTGTTCGCTTTAGTGTATAGACGCATAAGTCGACCAAGAGATTATACGCCGAATCTTAACATGTTTACTTCAAAAGCAACCGTCGATATGAACTTTTCTTTGAAGCCATTTCGTGATAATTACCGAGACCAGCGTATTTTATTAAACTCTGTTTTCATCGCCTTGACTCCGTTGACCGAGCGCGGGATTTATAGTGTGCTAGAAATCGTTTAGATTTTTCCTCGTGTATAAAATATGCAGCCAACATCAGAGCAACTTCAAAAGTGTTTGAAATCCAATAATGACAAAAGCAAGATTCAAGAATTTATGGTCACAAAAGCACATAGCTTCACAATTACCATATCATAGTAAATATTCGTTCAGGAAATAGGTATAAAATAAACATGTAATGTCAAGTATAGTCAAGTTGTATAGTTACTATGAGTTAATACGCAGGTGTCGTCAAATCGTTATGCAACAAATAAGTATCCAAATTTCGAATAAACGTTTCGATGCTGGGAAAGATGACAAGAGTTTCGGGGAGGGAATTCCAAAGGAAACAGACACGTACACAATAAAAATATCGGCGACAGCTGATACGGGAGTGGGGAATTTGCAGTGTCGCTGAGTGGCTGCGTGTATGAAGTGACTCACGGTATTCGAATAAATGTTTTAAGGGATGATGTGGGGTATTTAATATTTTGTATGTTAGTATCACATCTCTTCGAAGGCTTCTTTGAAGGGGAGTGGGGAGCCTCAGTTTTTGCAATCGTTCCTCGTACGTTAGTTTCCGGAAACCTCTTACGAGTTTGGTTGCGCGATGGTATATTTTGTCAAGCAATAGTATATCCTTTTTTAACCACGGAGTCCAAGCTTGTGATGCATGCTCCATGGTTGGAATTATATAGCTTTCATGATGGTGGGCAACGTTCCAGGCGAGAAGGTTCTGAAAATCCGTCGCAGCATACCTAGAAGCTTGGAAGCACGCTTGTAGATAACCTCACAATGCAGGCTGTTCTTCAGGCTGCCGCATACCCAGACTCCAAGATCCCTTTCCGATTCTGTCCAGCTCAAAATAGTCTGCCCAAAGTGATATTGGTACTGGAATGGCTTACCAATTTGCAACACCTTGCATTTTTGGAAATTGAATGGCAAATTATTCCGTACCGACCATTCATGTAGAGCATCTAGATCACGTTGCAGCTGTACACAGTCCGCAGTTGTCTTTATCCGTGTCCAAAGTTTAATGTCATCAGCAAAAAGAATCACCTTGCATGCGAGCGTCTCTGGTAGGTCGTTGATGTAAGCCAAGAAAAGTACTGGCCCGAGGACTGAACCTTGCGGTACGCCACTAGAGGCATCAATAGCCTGTGATTGTACCCCGTTGATTCGAACGATCGCCTTGCGCCCACTGAGGTAACTTTCAAGCCATATGAGTAGCTGTCCGCTGATACCCATCTGCTTCAGCTTTTGTATTAGTCGAAAGTGATCAATTCGGTCAAAAGCTTTAGACATATCCAGATAACAAGCGTGGATGCTAGCTCCTTCGTCAACCGCTTGGGTCCAGTCATTTAAAACCGTCAACAGGTTTGTCAAGCATGAGCGAGATTTACAAAAACCATGCTGCGCTACAGATAGCATATTTTGTGATTCCACGTGATGAACTATATTTTCCGTCACTATACGCTCTAGAACTTTGGATATCACAGGAAGTAGGGTGACAGGACGGTAGTTTGCCGGATCTGAACGTCTACCGCCTTTGTAGATAGGTGAAATTACCCCTGTCTTCCACTCTGTTGGCACGACTCCTTCAATTAGAGAATGTTCAAACAATTCACACAAAGGTTCACACAGCTGCTGGTCACAGGATTTTAGTATAGTCGGAGTGATTCCATCCCCTTCAGGGGATTTCCTAGGGTTCATTCGACACAAATGTCGTTGTTTAATCACTGGATTTATCTCGATCTCAGTCAGCTGTTGCGTCACTGTTGAAGGCGGTAATTCTTCAGTCGATCGAATCGCTAACGGACTAAATACTTTAGCATAAAATTGAGCGAGTGCATCAGCTGTTTCCTTTGCTGAGACTGTTAATCCATCGTCAGTAAGAACAGGAAACACCCCTGGTTTCACGCTCGATCGAGCTTTGACAATCCGATAAAGCAATTTACGATTTCCTTCCATTTTAAAAGATAGAAAGCGGTGGTAATTTTGCTTGTCTTCTTTGATGAGAGTGTTGACTTTGTTGCGAATTCCGCAAAATTGTTTCCATGACGCATCAGTCTTGGTATTTCTGTGTTGAAACCAAGCAGAGTTCCTTTGCATGATCCATTTTTTCGTGCGACTACGAAGCTTAAAGCGAAAGTCGCTTACCCTTCGTTCATTAAAAAATCGCTAATTTTGATATATGTTTGACTGAAGTTTTTTTTGTGAGTGCGGTGCAATGTGTTTCCGTGTTGTGATAATCAAGCACTCGCCAATTTACTAACCCAAGCGCGTCACGTAAACTCACGTTGTACATCCTTCGGAATAGTTTTGCGGACTCACATACTCGTCTAGCGCTGCATACATATTCAAAACCGAACAAAAGATTATCACTTCGACCGAGAGGGGCAATGTAGTCAACACCTTCAACTGCTGTTGTCTCGGAAGTAAGGATTAAATCCAAAACGGACGGTAACTCTGATCCTCTTCTGTGAGTAAAGTCGGACACATGGTTATGCAGTGGAATCATGTCTATCAGCTCACGGAATTTATGATCAGGTGTGTGTAGAGGATGATCTGATCTGTTAAAAAGATGAGGAAAGTTAAAATCCCCCATGACCAGTAATTGGGAGCTTCGCATCTCTCCGGCATATTGTAGAGCCTCTAATACCCTGTCGTTTTGAGCATCCGTCGAAGATGGAGGGCGATATATTATACCAGTGATGCAGTCGTCCTGTGACTCCTGTGTAAGGCTACACCAGAGGGTATCTTCTGATTCGAGGTTGGGATCGTGAATCTTTATGCACTAAAGACGTTCGCGAAATTATAAAGCCACACCACCACCTTTTCGTGGACGATCGTTCCGTAATAGTATCATGTTTGGGATCGACAGTTCGCTTTCATTCATACAAGATTGAAACCAGGTTTCAGTCACAGCGACGAGGTCTGGTGAGTATCGTTTGCACAGCTCGATTAGTTCAGCCAATTTATTAAACAAACTTTGGGCATTCGTATAGAGACACTTTATTGAGCTTTTAGCATGTAACAACGAGTCAGTACCAGTATTTATGGGTCCGTCGCTGCCGAGGTCGGACTTTTGTCGTTTTTTGAAGCAAGTTGAGACATTTTCACTTGCAGTTATGTGTCCTGCCTCCGAACTGTTTGGAATACTTTTGCCGCACTAGTGAAACATGCTGACAATTAAAAGTTATCTGATCCACCTAAAATTACAGCCGCGTTAGGGGATGCGGTGATCCATTTAATTTTGTTTGCCAATGATGCAATCAACACTCTTATCTCACAGGAACAGCTTTTCTTGTTAACACGCTGCTTCACGATGTCCCGTTGAGTCTTACATTATAATAAAATTTGTGTTTAAGTGACTAAATATTGTCCCATCATCATTGTTTGCCACTTTTGCGTAAACTTCAATCCACCGTATCCATGTTCCTAAATGATCGCGTGACATACCATTTATGTTTCATCTAGATTGCTCACAGTTAGGTTTAAGTAGCCGTCCTTTATTACCAACACGGAACATACTTAGCCCAGCGTGGCACGTGGCTGTCTAAGTCCTTCCATCAATCTTGGTACTTTGTGGTTGTATCATCGTGAGGCGTCAGTGCTTGTTAACCGTCAGTACCCTCATCTTTATCATCGCACAAGATAATTTTAGGCTGTTGTGAATTATATTTCAACATCTGTTAATACTCGTATGAGATGGTGATGAATGTCAGGAATTATTAAATCACGAATGTGCAATAACTGTGACCAAACACGTGACCTCTTTCGTGGCACACATGACGCATTAACCGTTGCACCCCCACAGATTAGCGGTCACGTATGTGTGTACCAAACCACAGTTGTACCTATCTAACAAGAATTTTGTTTGCGACCTTTGACCTCGATGTTATAGATAAGGCATATTTTTAATCCTGTAATCGCGAAAACCTTCAAACTTCAATGAATTTATGATAGGCTGATGTTTATTAAATAATGTCAGTTCGTTGTGAGCGATCCGTTGTTCCTGGCCTACACGAATGAGTTAGTGGCCTGTAAAACGGTGGCCAATTTAATGAAGATTTGACGTAAAATATTTGCAACAATTGTTACCCGAGATTGCAGCTTGATGTGAAAAACATACAACGTTTGGTTCTAGAAGAGCATACATCCAATGAACACCAAGGAATGCAGAACGCCAATGAAAATTTCTCATTTGCGTACAATAAATATACGCAATCATGATAAATGATTTTAGTGGATCGAATATGATATTAATTGATTGATAAAACCAGTGTCACACCATACACGCTTGATTAATCGCAACCCATCATCACACTATGCATTTTGTTCGAATGACTGCGAGAGCATCGCAAATCGATTGCTACAGTGGGTTCCATGTGCAGCCAGGCACAATTAATCATTAAAAAATCTCAAGTATAAGCGTCCTGAGCGCTCGACCTGGAATCACTTTGTGTTGGTATTTTAACACCGCGTTTTGTTGCGCGATTCTTATTTAACAGTGGCTTAGAAGTATAACATTATTCACCAGTTTCCAGTGTTTGAAAGCTCATTGAAACTAATTTTCTTATCTGCATTTGACGACAGCAAACAGTGAGATACCGGTTTTAGTGGGTAACTGCAGGTCTTGTAAGTAACACTATACATTAATATCAAGTAAGTTTTCGCGGTTCCTATTCGCATTTGACGTAATATTTCCTTCTTTGTATCTCCCTTTATCACACTAATGCTTTTCGTCTACTTATTGACAGCATAGCCTGTTGGTTTTGGTTGATGGAATATTGGTTTCGATCTTGTCAACTGTATTCTATTTGATGATTTTTATACATTTGTTACTCGTATTAATACAATATTCCCCAGTTCATGTGATTTGTCTTACTTTTCGCCCAAACTACAATCTCGATTCAAAAATCTAGATTTGTGTTAAAAAAGCAAATAGCTCTACACTACCATAGGATATACGTACAAAATTCTGACAAATCGTACTTTAGAATTCTCATACAAGTTGTTCGAAGGAAGAGTAAAACATTTAACGTAAGAAATAGGGTGGAAAATGCTGGTTTATCTTGTTTTTTATCAAAAGATTGTGTATACATAAATCACTGTTGGTGTTCAATAAACTTACGTCGACACAGAGTTATTAGACATAAAAGTTCCGAAATTTTGTTTGCTAATCAGTTCACTCAGAAAGAAGAAGAAGAAATTCGCTTGGCTGGGTGATGGCACAATTTTTATGGAAGTGTTTAAATAAAATTTGCTCGACAGTTTGTGCTGAAATGGTCAGTTTACGACTACATGTCGGGTGACTGGCGCTAATTTTAAATAGGTGTACAAGTGGATAGGACGCCGTATGCATCATTCCGTAGTTTCGTATTAGGTTGACGCTCCAGGGTGCTCAATACGGGTATAAATAGTCGCTACTCAAAGGATAGTTTATCCCATCTGATGACCATCTTAAATGGCTTATGATAAATCCTTTCAATGTCCTTTCTCAACCATCGTGCCCAAGATTTCGCTGTATATATTCAACAACTGGGCTAATGCATGTACTGCGTATCGTCATTAATGATGCGTACGAGTAAGCCGAGTAAGCCAGATGCGTGCGTATATACGGCCTTGCACTGTAGATTGATGTTTATACTTCCGCATACCTATAGACCAAGATCGTTCTCCGATGAAGTACACTCGAACGTTAGTTTAAAAGTGCAAAGAAGAATGGGTTTTTTTAACTTGTCTATCCTATGATTTCGACTAAATATATATGGGAATGATGTTGAATTATAATTTCATTGTCAATAAATCTATTGATTCATTGGAACTTTAGAAATCAAACGTTATAAATCTTATGGCGCAGACGAATTTAATCCATCCATACTCTGCAGATATCGCATTCCCCTGACGCGCCTAATTGAGGGAAAGCATGGTTGATCACTCCGGTTTACAAAGGTGGCGGCAGTTCACATATGGCAAACTATAGACATGGAACGTTATTTCCGGCAGCCTCGAAGTTCATGGCGCGCATTGCGAACGAGCGTATAATCTTAAAATACTTTAACTGGAGTGTTGCACCAAAGCGTTTGATGAAGGTGATGCTATACATTCAAAGTTCTTCAAAGTACTTCAAAGTTTCGATTGTCCAAAAAGCAAATACTTTACAGTAAACATAGATTAAAAACATAGGGAATGTATTAAAACAACACAAATGTTTTATCAAAATGGAAAGTCAGCTTGTATGTTCAGGTGCGAGGTTGGATTTGGTCAACATATACTTGTCAAGTTCAGTCTTGAACATGTTCAAGCTTGATGCACAAATGATATGTGGGGGCAGAGAGTTTCATAAAAACAAACTCGGACAGCAAAGAAGAAACTTCGACAATTTGATCTAGAGTGTGGAATAAATAACTTGTAGCCATGAGATCTGCTACGTTATGCTTCTTGTCGCTGAAAAAGGTGTTCAAGTGGGTGATCCATTGTATGCAGAATGTTGAACAGCAGGATCATGTCACCCCTGACACGACGGTACGAAAAGTCAAACAGTTGGAATCCACTCCCCGTATAGCCTTTTGTACAGTCCGGACACCAGTTTTGTAGCGCGGTGGTATACGCGTTGCAGCAAAGTCGTGTCCTTTTGTAACCATGGGGACCATGCTTGAACAGCGCACTTCATTGTTGGCCTGATATAGGTGTTAATTATCCGTGGGAGTATCTGCTTTGTGAAACTACCATGCTTGCCAGATTGATATTTTCACAGATTTCGATCGAGTCAAGCATTGCGTTCTGATCAAAAGGCTTGAAGCTCGTGAGATAAAAGAAATGTTGTGGATGTTTATAATGAATTATCTTATCGATAGGCGTTACGTTCACACAAAAGAAAACAAATGTAATGTGCAACGCCCAAACGCAGGTATAAGGGTGTAAATTAATTTCCACACGTGTGCTCTCAAACCAGTCACATTTTAACGATGTGCACTTATTGAGTCAACCTATTGTGGAACTTCAACTTAAGCCACAAGTAAATCCGGTCATTATAACTTACGTAAGATACTCATCGTCACTCATCCCGTGTCCATGAATAATCTTATACAAACCCTGGGCGATTGTTTGAAGTCACAGAGGTTCTGTGGTGAATAGTAGAAAAATGCTTTCTAAGATGACGTAAATGAATTAAACTCCGCAGTAAGCGTTTTACGCTGTGAACACGGAATTTCGGGAAAAATAGATATATTAAAAAGAATGTTTTGTTGCATCAACCATACTGTAAGTTGTACAAAGCCCACGCCTCAACGTCCCCCGGCAGCAAATACAGGCAGCTTATTTTCTTGTAAACGTACTCAAAAAACTTTTGGTCGGCTCGCGGGTTAATTTCACTCATGATAGCTTGCATATTACTGTCGCTCAGTTTACCAAGCCATTTTACTACTTAAAACATTACAGTAGATAGATTTTACATTATTGTTATTGTGAACGTTCGCGAGTGGACAGCGGTTGATACCTAACAGAAAGGATTCGAAGTATGAAAGCACAAGCCTGATCAAGGCAAAGTGCCGCACAGTCACAGACTGCACGTGGGCCATATTACTGCCAGGTTGCCCAGGCATAGACAGATATGAGAAATAAAGAATAAAAATGGTAGTGTGAGTGACCGGTAACGCACTGTCAGAAATATAAGCTAAATAAATTGTTATTGACCTAAACAAATGGGCAGGAAAATATTCGGGACGATCAGGAATAATTATCAGTTTGACCTCAAAAGGTGTGGGGTCAAGCTACACACCAACTAGTGTTGATGTTGTCATAGATATTGACAGATTGGATGGCATCAGTTACGCACATAATAATTTGATAATTTGTACGTATCCGAAATAGAGGTTCACGTCTAAAAATCAACTGAAATTACGGAATTGCATAATGAAATGTTGAAATGCAACGTCTCCGTCGACTATTGGAAACGGCGGGACAGCTTGCATTCATGCTATCCGTCTAAAATCAAGTTCAAAAGTGGCAACTGAGCGTTTAGATGAGAAGTACGTAGGACTCAACCATCAATATTTGGTGAAACGCTCTTACATAGCAGCGACATCAAATTGAACCTTCACCCGCCATTTAAACACTGATTGGAGCTCATTGAGTTAATGACAACTGCTTTTCGTTTGATGAGTGTAAGCAGTACGAAGCAAGTATCGAGAGCAGAAAATTGGAAGATATAAATTTTCACTACCAGCATTACTCTGTCCTTGTTCCTGTGTTATGAAAGGTAGCGCTGCGGCAATTTACTCCGCTTTAGATCACTATCTCGATCCACGAGGTGTGCAGTGAGAAAACAACAAACCAATGGGAGCGCGTGCAACGAGAATAGAAAGCATGTCTGAACAGACAATCGTTCCATCATATTCGGGGCACGATCAACAATCTAGCTCTATTCATTCATTCCGTTCATTAGGAGCTATCATAACTGACAGGAAGCAAATGATCTATAGCAGATTCTTCTGGGTATCAAAAATAGTGCCTAAACATTGATTCGAAATGACCCTTCGACGAAACACTTGGCCCTTTGAGTGGGTTGAACAATTTCTCTTCGCATTATCAACCGCGCATGGCGGACTACTGATTCCCAACCCATGTGCAAATCCAAGGCTGCTACACTAATAAACCGTTCAAGATCTCCGCGATTGGAACTTGTTAATGAAAGTAGAGCATCAAATAAACACACCGATTGAGTGCAACCAATAAAGCTGGACACCTGCGGTTTATAGATTTATATCTATCCGAGAATAAAGCCGGCAAGGATAAGTGCCCCTGGAATACTTAGCCACAAATGCAGTTTCCTAATATGTTGTATCTCCAAATGGTTTGATTAATTTGGACAAGTCTTCTTGTCAAACTGATGAAAACGCCGCAACAAGAGCTTGGTCAAGCCAGAAAAAAGCGCCTTTCTCGAAACACCCCACAATCACAATACATTGCATGGAAACAGGTAAATACACTCCCGGATTTACACTAGGCAGTATCGTAAACCTCGGCAGACCATGAATTTCAAAACACCAGAAAGCCGAAAAATATAGCGTAATAGCAGTAGAGCTGACAACTTATTTACACTGTCGATTGAAAGCGGTTTTGAACGTTTACGTGAAAGCGTAATACCTTGCGCGCGCATCGGAAGATTGCTGGTGATAACAGATATAGAAAACAAAAGCATTTCAAAATCGAAAAACAATCGCTTGTATGGTTGTTGCCTCACGTGAGGCATGGAAGTCCGAGATCCCAAACAAACCGAAATTGATATCCGTCGAGAATCCCGGTTGCGCAGAATAACACACGTTTTCAAGAATCCTACCAGACTCTTCTATTTACGCACATGTTTTGCATAGGTTGAAAGATACTCCGTCAATAAATTGGCGCAATGAGATGAAGTAGTTTATCAACGCGATTGGAAATATGCAATTTCCCGCTTGCTGTCCTAAAGGCTCGCGAGAGAGCATACGCGGTCCGGAGACAGGCTGGTTATTCAGGTCGATGTAATTTATTGGGTGTGGTTTGGGACCAATAAACGAATAGACACGTAGGAAACTACAAGAATTGTACGATGCACGTCTTCCTATTTTATATGATTAGGATGAAATAATATAGCCACCAGTAGATTGTTATTTTCGTGTTTGCTAGCTTCGAAAGCAACCCGAACAATGACCCGTAAGAGAAAGACATTGCAGCTCAACTCTGTATTGATTGATCAACGACAGACTGACAATAACCAGCATGACAAAACGAGCCTATTGCACATCTGTGAAAAATGGTAAAAATACAGGCTGGAATACAGGCTCCTCGGTAAAAAAACTGAATGCAGCACGCAGTATCACCACAGTTGTTCACAAATAGTATTTAATAGCAGTAGGAAAATAATAGAAAATTGGATCGACGGACACAAAACTAAAAATTGATCGTGTCCAGGTCTAGCCGGCATCTCCAAATTGAAGAAATACGTAAAAATGATTTGTTTGGTTTCGTTGTCTGCCAGTGACAAGAAATCGAAAGAGTGTGCGCTCTAAATTCTGTCAGTTTCGAGAGGAAGAGATGGTCAAACGTTGAAAGACCAATGGTATAGTAATAATACGGTGATTGTAAAAAGGTTGGAAAGCCAAGGAGGGATAAAATGTGTACAAAAGAACTAACACACACGCGTAAAACGATAAACCGAAGCGACATTCAGAGTGACAACCAATTTCCCCGTCAACTGCAAGGACGAGCTGCAAAAACGAGTAAAGATACAGTTAATCAATCAATATATATATATATATATAATCATTTAAAAATGAAAAGTGACTGAAATTGTTTGATTAGTATTAGAACAAATGTTTGGAGAAAAACAAGTTGACATGTGCACGCTCGGTCAGCCATCATTTTATGTGATCTCTTGTACCACAACCTGGGAGTCGGGTCGCCACAACTGCAACTGGTTTAACGGTCAAAGCATTTATCTGCTTGATCCAAGTCAGAGTCTGGCTACCCCTACAATGACGCCCACGTAATGTGTATTCTTAACCAGCACATTGTGTGGGAGCAGGGTGATCTTGAATGCCTTAACCCTGAATTGAGGCTTGACGTGGTAGCGGTTTGTAGATTTTGCAGTGTTTGAATAATATTGCACGGTGTCGACCGGGATGTATAGCGAGTGAAAACCAGAAGAAGGCTGTTCATATCATTATACTCGGTTAAAAAAACTTGATTGGGTGCATATCTCATCCGAGGTATAGGCACTTCATCCTAGTGTCAGTAGGTTTACGATTCCGGATACCAGCAACTAGTTCAGAATTTTTATGCGATGGTTCTGGGAGAGTTAATCACTCGGTAATTGATATTGCAGATGAATGATTTATAAAGTTACAAGACTGCGTATGGATCGTTTCGAACTAACAAATAATAAGCATAATCACAAGCGGTCATCAGAAGTGGCAAACAATTAAATGTGTGAAATACAGAATTCTAAGGATAATAGAAACACCAGGTTTCGTAGGAACAGTGTCAGAAAGATACAGCAGCGGAAACCAGGCAACTAAACAGACATATCTATGTACACGTATTCACTGTATTCCCAACACCAAACTAGCGGGCGTTCACTCGAACCTCAATTTATTTGTATACTGGCTGCAAAGAGTATGAATGAACGCACAAGCCTGATCCAGGCAAAGTGCCGTACAGTCAGACTGCACGTGGGCTAAGATACTGTCAGGTTGACCAGGCCTAGACCAATATGAGGAAGAAAATAGAGAACAAAGAGTATGAAGCCAGCACTAGATTAAAATTGAATCAAAATGAGCTAAACCAATAAATTGGTCGATTACATGGGCTTAATTGCGTGCCATCCGATCTGGTGCAGAACGTCAAAACGTGTCTGCAAAAAATTTATTCACCAATGCACTACACTTTATTTAACAATTATTTACCGTTTTCATAGGTTAAATTTGTGTTTGGCGAGCGTAAGTAATGGGAACTTTGGCAGAAATGAAACATCCAGAATAATCAGTTTATTGCGCGACAACAATTCAGCAGCTGGACACTTGCGCTGGTTTCAGCTATCATTGCTTACAGGTATCTCGATAATATTATGAACCGCCATGGTGTAGTGGCTGATATGCTTCCAGTGGTTCGTGGTTTGATACTCCCTGCGGTTGTGTCCACCTTACCGAGGTGTAGAATGGTTGCAGACAAATGTCGAAAATTAGCTGTGATAGTCTGTCTATTGAGTGAAATTGACTTATGTGTGACATCGATTGGAATATGTTTGGGACCATCCTGTATTCATAATTCAAAGAAATTTGAGTGCAATCGGTTAGAGCAGATTTTGGGTAACGTTTCACTTCTGAAACAAAGCCTCGTCAGACCAAGGGTGATAGTCACGACAGGGAACATGATTAATTAGTAGTCAACCCCTCACTACTGATTAGAGCTAAACAGCCTATAGTACGCCTCCACAATCTGGAGTTCGGCACTGATGCGAAATTAAATAGTTTTATTCCCCTTATACCTACTAGTTAATTAGATTTTTGTTTTTCTTCAAAAATAGCTTAACCTTAGCCCCGTTAGTTATGCACTTTTACCCATGTGGGCTGCTGTGTCAACCGACCTTGACAATGTTCACTTGTATTAGATTGATGTGGATACACACTAGTAGGCAAATCGACCACTGATTTTGGTAATTCCCACGAGACGTGACACACTGTAGGCGTACTATAGGCTGTTTTGAGGTAAGGTCAACTAAGTGGTGGTGGGTTGACTCCTACTTAATCATGTTCCCTGTCCTACCTATCACCCTTGGTCTGACGAGGCTTCTGTGTCAGAAGTGAAAGGTTACCCAAAAACTGCTCTAACCGATTGCATTCATATAAACATCTTTTTATTTAAAATGGATTCGTGAAACAAATAGTTATTAACTTGGTTTAAAAATAGCCAATCAGCGTTAACTAGAAAATAATAGGTCAGTTGATATTTGACGGTGACTCACATTTAGAGTGTAACGCGTGGCGGTTCGTCTTGCGCGACGTTTGCTGAGACTGTGACGCCTGTGTTTGACTAGATATGCCACGGTGTTGCGCACCAGGGTCAGTAGGAATGGGAGTCAAGTGGTGAAACGAAGGGTATGTGCCTGAGATTTGAACACCAGCAGGAGGTCCCGAGAATGAATTAACACCAGGAATGTACGGAGCCGACTGTGTAAGTCGCGTAAGTGGAATCACAGTGCTGAAGGTAATTGGTGTCTGAATTATAAATGGGGCTTGAGCCGTGGACACAGAAGTCAACAATGGAAGAGGTGAAATTCCTGAACTTGCGATTTCAGAAGAAATCCCCAGAGCGGATACGCCGATCGGTGGAAGCGTGGCTGTTGTTAAATGTTGTGTTGGAACTAGGTTTACAGGAAGGTACAAGTTGGTCGGATGCTCTAGCCGTGATCCTGGTGAAAAAGAAACCCCTGGGGACGAGAGAGAAGGTGACCCGATTGCGCCAGTTTGCCTTGTAATTAAAGATAATGGAGAAAGGATCGACTGAGTGCCAGGGAATATATTGCCGCATTTGTCGTTACAAGGCGTCCCAGAACTTCCTGATCTTGAGGTATGTTGTTCTGCCGGTATCGTCGCATCATCTGAAATATCGGAATACGCTGGGCTCGGTGCTGGTGGTTCGTCGTTTGGCGAAGAAGAGCGAAAACGTTTATTGGGACTGGCCCCATTGACCACCCGTGCCGTTACATCGCTGGTAGATACGATCCGGCTCAAACGTGGAGGACCCAGATACTCGTCGAATCGATCATCTGACGTCGATTGCCTGGCACTGCATCCATCACCATCTACCGAAGGTCCATTGCTCATACTCTGAGCCCGAGTTAATTTGGGAGGCGGGGTTAAATGAACCTGAGATGTATTTTGTTGAGAAGTATCAGGATGACCGATTTGACTGGTTGATTGTGTCGTTGTATTATGCTTGTGTGTATGAGATTCGGGCTTCGAATTGGATTCACTATGCCCCATGCTTATGTGGTATCGCAGGCTTAATAAACTAGGAAACTGTTGGGTGCAATTCGGAAATAGACAACTGAAACTTGTGGTTGGAGACTCTTCCTGAGCTTCATCTCGTGGCGTTTCTGCATCATTTAGCTGGGTTGTTACATCGGAACCAGACGGAAATTTGGGTGCTATCCGCCTGTATGGACGACCGACGCTTCCCCCACGCCGCCGACGCTTACCACCACGGTTCACACCGGTGGAGTAGAAACTAGCAGACGTTGTGTTAAGGTCTAAATCGTAAACCGAAAGCATGTTCTGTTCATTTTTCTCTATCGCTTCTGAAGTAACGCTACTCGTAGCCATGGTTGGGGAAATATTACTCAATGTTGAACTGCTTGGCTCAGATAACGTCGGCTTTGAGACATTGGCTGCGCGGGCAGCAGCTACCGACCTAGTTGTGATGGTGGCACCTTCGTCACGGTGACGGGAATGTAGCGGGTGGGAATTTCGATGATGATGCCCGAAACGCCGAATACCGCGAGTTCTGAGAGCGCCTGATTCGCGAAGCCATGAACGCGGGTTCAGTAGGGAAAGCGCACTTGTAACCGCCTTGTCCGCGCTGTGTGCAAAAACATGAGAAAAAATCCAAATCAAATAGTGTAGGGTAAAAGTTTTGCAGATGAAGATAGAAACTTCCCTCTTTTGTTTTGCACACATTACAGTAAAATTGGCACTATCAATAGATTCAGGCGATTGGAGATTAATAACAAGTAGGCACCGTGAGTTTGTATAGACAGGTTGACATATACTAAATAATGGTGTAATGCAAAAAATAAGCTCCAAATGGCAGGCTTGGGAAATATAACGAATTCCGAAAGTACGCTAAGCGGATCTATTAACCTGATTTTAAGAAACAGTGACCATATACTGTGTTAATTGGATGTGTCCATTGGATTTGGTAATCCTCAACAACAGTTTAGACGACTGGAAATTAAGGTGGCTAGCGGCATAGAAAAATGATGATGTTACGTTTAATTTTGTATCTCAAAAAGTGTGGGCAATGAAAAAAGGTTTAGAATGAATGCATTTAGTACATGATTTTCAGACATGGTGCAATGAAGATGCAAAAGAAGAATAAGATGCAAAAGAAGATAAGTCAACCGTGTTTGGGTAGATGTGATGCGATAAAAATATTCTTGTGAATGTTTGCGTAAGAAAAAGCCACTTACAACCAATATAGATAGAAAACTAAGAGAGATACACTGTTCAAAATACTTTTATTGCACTCCTTGGCAATATTTACATACACATGCTTATTTTAATCTTATTATCTCAACTTTTACTACAACAATTTGCGAAAGCAAAATGCACACCGCGACTGAAATTCAACATTTGAGAAAACTGAGTTTGAAGTTTGAAGCCGAAGCTGTGGGCCAATGAGAACGTGTTTCCGCATGAAAAATGCTCTCTCTTTTCGCGCCAATTGTGCCTTTGTGAATGAAAGTTTCCACGTGGAAAATAGGTTGCATTCAAGGCCGTTTCTTGACCTTTCAATCGGTATTATTATTATTATTATTATCACACAAGTCTTTACAGACGATGTGCCAACAAGTATACCATGAAGAAGGTACATGAAAGAAAAAAGAAAAAAGGGGGATTTTTTTGTCTGTCTGTTTACACATGCCGTTTTTGATCTTTTTTTGTCTTTTTTGGAATAAGGGAGGGGGGGTCACTGATAAACGGGAACACATGCACGGCAGTATTCTCGCCACTGGTTCTTTTCTTTTGCCATCACACTGAGTGTTATCAGCCAGATATCTTCAAGGTCCTTCGGACCCCACCCGGGTAAGCGCGATGTTCCAACGAATGCTAGTGGGGCTGTTAGACGCTTGAGGGTCTTCCGCAAGATATTCCTTTGTCCGTCACGGCGACGTTTCCAATCAGGTCCAGCGAGGGCAAAAAGAGCTAGGCGAGGAAGGCGTCGCTCATCCATACGGAGAACGTGCCCAAGCCATCTCAGCTGGCACATGGATATATGATCGGAGAGTGGCACAGAGCGATCGCCGAGAACTGCCTTCCTGACGTCATCATTTTTGACTTTCTGTTGCCAGATTAAACGAGCTATACTCCGCAGGCAGCGATGATCAAACGTCGATAATCGTTGACTATCGGCTTGTCGCAGCGTCCACGTCTCGCAGCCATACAGTAGAACTGCTCGTATGGTGGCCTGGTACACTCTGCCCTTCAAGCGTAATCCAACATCGCGTCGGCGCCACAGATGCCGTAGCCCAGCGAAAGCATGGCGTGCTCTTGCAATCCGTGCTGTGATTTCAGCTTCGATATCGCCCCCAGTGGTGATGCAGCTCCCTAGGTAGGTGAATCTGTCAGTCCCTTCCAGTTTATGGTTTTCGATCGTCAAATCAAGTGTTGGGTCTGTCCAATCCTGTAGGAACACTTTGCATTTTGACGGAGAGAAATGTAATCCATACAGCGACAACTGATTAACGAGTAGATCCAAAGCGCTTTGTATGACGCAAGCATCCTCTCCGAGGAGAGCAATGTCGTCAGCATAGTCCAGATCCATAACTCGTCGACCGGGGAGCAGGTCGATCCCACAATTTGGCAGCTGAGCTGTTGCTGCCTGCATGACATCGTCAATCGCAAATTTGAAAAGGAATGAGGAGATCGGACATCCTTGACGAACCCCGCTGGAAATGGTAAACTGCTTGGATATGTCCAGAGTCCTGTCGAGGGGATCTCCATGTTGCTGACCGTTGTTTGGAATGTCGGAAGTTGACGCTGCTGAGAAATAGGCGATGCTCAGCACATAGACTCAACAGGCGTTCACCGTTGTCCGATCGGACGCACTCGAGACCATACGGACCACCGAGGTGTCGTTCACTTTGTGAGAGGCGGCCAACTCGGGCATTAAGATCGCCAGCCAGGATGACAATATCCGACTTTCGTGCTTTACGCAGTAATTCGTCTAGACTTCGGTAGAATTCGTCTTTCGCTAAATCAGCACTGCAGTCAGTGGGGGCATAGGCTGCGATGAGGAAAAGTGCACGAGTGTTCTGCCTGTGTTGACTGATTTTGCATGAGCCACGAAGTCGGACGGCGCACAAACGGTTATTGACAGGTAACCAATCAATCAAGGCTGCCTCGGCGCGTGAGCTCAGGGCAATACCAACTCCTGCAAGTCCCGCTGCCTGGGCCTCTTCATCACCAGATACACGCAAACGGAACTTGACGCCGGTATTATTCGATGAACATAGGTTTATCACATTACTAGAGTCGTGTAAGCGCGTTTGTGATAGGCAGCAGATGTCTACTCTCATCGTTTCTAGTGTACGAGCTAATCCAGCCTGTTGTCCTGCTTGTCTCAAGGTCCTGACGTTGAATGCAGCTAGCTTGAAGGGCATACGGGTTTCAAGAAGTGAGCGCTCTGGCTTGGCTGTTCTGAGTTTGGCGAGCTTGAAGGAGCATCTTGATGAGATTCATTGCTTGTGTGTAATGAGAGGCGTGGGATATAAGGATCGGCATGTGATGTAATGTAGCGAAGGTAATTTTGACAGCAAGTTGTGGTTGAAGTAGATTCCATGGTTCTTGTTGTAGGCGACATACTACCCGGTTGCCAAGGCCGAAGTAGGTATACTACATGGCGGGTGTTTCGTGGCGAAACTGCCCGTAACCATGGGTTGAAAGTCGGCGTATTACGGGCCATCTGGCGACTTCGGAAAAAAATCCTTCAAACCAGTCCTTCAAAACCTCCTTTATTTTCATAGAAATAAGTATTTTTCGACAAAATAATTTATGGTACCGAATAAATTAGACATCGAGGTATTATTTTCTGGAAAAAACTCAAAACACATTTTTTTTGAAGAAAATACTATACCGTTAGCCACCTTAAGATTTATCGTTCCATTTTTAAAATGAATAATATTCAGATTGTAAGCTAACATTAAATTAAGTTAATGTTTTACATTAATTTAAATACAGAAATCAATAAATTGAATCAGCCTAAGGTATACACATCGCGCTTTTACTTGAAATCACAATGAATCGAGCAATCGGGTGCTTCGAAAGATTTGTGAGAGATGATAATCTTCGAACAAGTTAAACATAAATGTAGTGAATTCTCGGTCGCAACTCAATCCCGGTGCAAGCAACGTGGACAAATGTTTTGTGTGCAAGCCAGAAGTATTGTGTGACAATGATCAAACGTTTAATTTATTGTCGGATAAGATTGGCGCAGCCAACCTTGGTCATACACATTGGCACAATACATATGTGAATTTGACGCGATGCTCGGGTTTGAACACATATACACATTTCCATATTTTCCACTCACACGAGCAGTTTTGCATCGATATATCTGTTGTGAGTTCGCGTGTTGGAACGTGGTGGGTTGTGAGAAACCAATCCAACAGTGGCTTCAAAGTTTACGTGCTGTTTAGACATTGCTTCAAGGCGCGTGGATCTTAATCCTGTATTGCTCTTATGGAATGCATGCAAACGGCACGAAACCGGTCAAGAAGTGTGATGGAAAGGTATGGATAAACGGATCTTTTGTTCGGACCCGCCATGTGTTTCACTTCAACCCCGTTTGCATGCATGGGTACGTGAGATCGAACATGTTGATTGTACCAATCTTATCCAACAGTTGCTCCAAATTCCAGCTTTTTATGATTTATGTAATGCTACAAGGCAAGCAGATCCTGATCGTGCCGGATGAATACAAACAGCATGAAACTGATCGTGAAAGGTGGGATATAAGAAGGCGAGAAAAACAAAAATTTAGAAGAAAAAATGCTGATTTGCATACATTTCCATCACACATCCAAATTCACTGCCGAATTCGTTCTGTTTACACTCCGGTAGGGACAGTACAATCAGGATTCACATGCCTGGAAACAGTATGTATGATGTATGAAAGCACAAGCCTGATCGAGGCAAAGTGCCGTACAGTTATAGACTGCACGTGGGCTAAGATACTGTTAGGTTGCCCAGGCCTATATAGATATGAGAAATAAAAAAGAAATGGTAGTGAAACTCCAGCCTATTTCAGCATGCAGCTCACCACCGGTGGCACGGTGGTAGCCGCACAGCATAGAAGTACTGTACGATTGCACATCCTTGAAATAGTGGAAAAATGGTAAACAAGGCTTGAACTTTCGGCCGCTGTTGAATAAGGCTGACACGACCAACATGACTGATCACATGTATCCACGTGTAAGTAGATGGGTTAAACCCACGGGCTTGAACAAAACATCAGCTTTTGTGTGTTTTCACTCAGTAGCCGTGAAGAGTACGATCAGGATCTGCGTGTCTTGATACAGTGGATAAATGGTGAACAAGATGTGGCATTCACTATTCTTATTAATGTCAATTCCAGTCGATGTTCACTGAAAACAGCATCCTATTGATCAGTAAAAACATCACCAGGTTTTTCGAGTATACTCAAAATGTGACGTACCATTGCGGTCCAAAATCAGAGCTAGAAGCGTCCAACAGTGTCCCCGTATAATTTTTGCCACGCCATTTCACATTTAAAACAAGCATGCCTGAAACACATGAAACGATAAGTTCAACTTGATCGAAAAAATACTCAGAACGACTCATGTTCATGCAAAAATTAATAGAAATAACCAGCTTAAGAGTGCACTCACACTCCACTGCCGTTATAGGGTTGTTCGCCTCGTAAGTGCAGGCGATATAAAAATTCACGATCAATAAATATCCTTTCCATGATTTAATAAATTTACACACAAACAACCTGTTGACAGGCAAGTGTTGTGAGCTACAACGAAAAAGAATAACTTTGTTTACACACCGTGATTTGTTATGATGATAGACCATTTATCGATAGAAAACACAGGTTAATAGTTACGCGCTAGCATTGCCACCGTTAGGGGTAAACTATTTCTGCTTATCACTATCATCCATATAACTTGATGTTACTCGCTCTCTCTCTTTAACTCTTTCGCAGTAATGGGTGTATTGACGTTCGGGTTAACTAAGTAAATTGTTCAGAGTATTTGTTGGAAAGTGGAATAGTTTCGAAAACTAAACAGGAGCACCATTCGCAGCTAAAAATGAAATATTCGATACTTTGGAATTAGCCTGTGGTGATACTAATTAGTCTCTCTTATTGGGCTAATGCAATTTGTTTGGAAAGTGATCGCCATTGTGCACACAAAAATCACTATTGAAACGCTCAGCTTGAAAAACACATTCAAAATAACGTTCAACAAACAAGACTAAATTTAAGCGTTCGTTCAGAACAGTAGATGAATAGGGTCGTAAAACGAAGCGATCAATAACACCTTGACCTGAAGCATCAAATCGCTCGTTGACGCTCAGAACAAAATATCGATCAATAATGAACAAAACTTTATGGTCAGAGATAACCAGAACAAAAGGTGACCGGTCGAAATTTAAACGTAACACGTTGAGTTAATCTTTGAGAGTATTCTACAAAAAAATAAAATGGCAAGTGCAAGTGCAATCGTCGAGTGGAATAAGAAACGATATATTTAACGAATTAAGACCCATTAAATTCAATACTAGCGCGTGACTAATGAGAGCTTTCATATCACGAGTTGTCGATCATACCAGTCTTGCAGCTTAAATAAAAGACCAATAAACTGAGCACACATTTGTAATTTCCTCGTTCGTGCTTACAACGTGTGATCAGGTTAATAATATATTTATAAGATATTAAGTAGTTAATGTATATCGGGTGTGAATGGAGGCATTGGCTGGCTTGCCGAAATACCTCCACGTGGTGCCAGCTGGGTGGGCTCGGTTCTCCGAGCTCAGCGAAAGGTTCGGCGGTGGTGTCTGATGTATGTAATGAAACCACAAGCCTGATGTAGGTAACAATGTCGCACATTCATAGACTAGACGTGAGCCAAAACGGAGCTCGGATTCACGGAGAGATGCTGCAATCTCACTATCCATTTTATTATTAGTTTCTAATGTTTTTGTGTTAAGCTGAGCTATTTGAAAGCTTTAAGGCCCATCTCACATTTGGCAATCTTATGGTGATGGCTGCCTTAATTTTCACGTAAATTGTGACTGAAAAAGCAAAACCTAAATCAATTACAATTTTAAAGCAAATGAAAAACGGCTTAATCAGCATTCATACTTTGAGCGTTTAACGCGTTTCGCAGAAATTGCCGGAAGGAAAAGAACGACTATATTGCTACACAGTAGGAATGTCTTTTTCCCATCGCTCGAAGCTACGTAGATAGCTAAAACCTTTAATTTTTAGGGTGTATTGGTTCAGGCCCCTGCACGCTTTGATATTTCAGTCAAGGGAGACGCTAGAGATAAATTTTATCTAACCAACAGCTTCGCACAGCCGGCCTATGTTATGCTAATATCAAGGTCATTCGTTTAAGTGACGAGTGCTGTGACCAAACAATGACGCGTCCTTCAAATCTTTGATTGGAGAACTGCTTTAGCTAGGCAAGTACGCCGGATGGAGGGTGATTCGCGATGAACAGTATGTATGTATGAAAGCATAAGCATGATCCTGGCTAAGTGATGCAAAGTCCGAGACTGCACGTGGGCTAAGATACTGGTAGGTTGCCCAGGCAGTTGAAAAGTAAAGCTATCAATTACCTGTCTATGTGATTGTTCACATTAGTTAAGAATTTAATTTGATTGAAATCCTAAAATCATTGCAATTCTCCGAATAACGTGTGCCTTCTGATTAGCGAAGGCGCATGTAGATTACTTTGACATGACATGTTCAGTTTCCAGATAAATTTACCGAATCGTGATAACACTATCAATAGTTCCGCGAATAAGTGGGGATATGAATAGTAAGTGGAATTTATCAAACGAGTAATGTGACCGAGCAGAAAGCTGTCGAAGGCGTTTGGTCCGCTGTACAAAAACAGCAAAATACACGTTCACAAAACAACAAGCACCTGTTTTGGATGCGCCAGGTGCAAGAAATAAAAAAGTTAGTATTTGTTTACAGTTAACGAAAAATGATTGAGATCAATGTCACTGTAGATAGACTCTGACACGCTTTAAATTGTAAGGAAACCGTCTCCGAACAATATGACAAAACGATATTTTCAGAGAAAACAGTGTGCATAACATAAAATTTCAGTTCGTTGACTTATATTGTTGGATGAAATTAGTTAACGACTGGTTTGTAACTAAAAACGCCTTGCAGCTCTATTTACTAAGACACTTATGAACCTATAACCGCCATCCATGGAAGCAAAGTGGCAGATCCGTAGAAGAGTCCCAGTCAATATATTTCAGATGACGCACAGAATAACACCTCCGCCGCAAAGTAAGAGTAGAAAACACCGAAAATACCAACGACAGCAATTACCAACCCACAAAGGTTTTAGATGCGGAAGAATTGCATGAGCAAGTTTCGATTAACGACAGGTCCCTAAACAGGAGAAAACGAAAAGCATCATCAGCTAGCGAACAATAGGCAGTTAGTCAAGGTCGGTCAAACAAACTCAATGAGATGAGAGTTTAATGGGACGAAGTTCAATGACAAAGCCGATCGAAATGACAGCCGGAACAGACATGTGAACCTTGTTTTGGTTGCAAGATTTGCCTAAAACAGATCGGCCTGCCTTGTTTCTTGCCAGCTGCGTAATAAAAGCTTTGAACAATGTATTGTGGTGCTCACATCCCCATCACTTACACACCACTACCGGTTTCTGGCTGTTTGCCGTCATCAGGTGAAGACAGTAAGATCAGGTTCAGTGAGCCTTGAAACGGTGGAAAAGCGGTAAACAAAGTTAAACTTGTATGCTTGAACATTTTGGAATTCAGGGGGCCCGTGTGAAGGTTGATCTCAGGGGTGAATTGTGATGCAATCAACACAAGAAACGCTTGGGATGAAGTAGTTAACATTGAATCGAAGTTTTTGTGAACGCGATCGACGTTAGGACAGAAAACGCGAGTTAAACTCGAATGACCTGGCATCATAATTACCCATCGATTAAATCACCTTCGAGGTCACTGAAGAACAAATTTTCAAACAAGAGTTCTCAGTGTCAAGACTGCTCAGTTCCATCACCATAAATACCAACCAAATACCAAGTACACTAAGATTTAACGAAATCCAAAACGACACCTTAGCGACGCTCATTTAATTCATTTTTCTAGAGGTAGGTGTGCACAAAGGAAGTTATTTTTAAAATTAGAATGGCATCAATGTTACTCTGTTGATTTTGTTAGTTTATATGCGCCAATTTATTCAGCGTTTGTTCACAAATGGAAATTCAATTATGACGAACTGAGCTTCATAATCACGGTTTGTGTTCATCAGGCGATGCTAGTATCACGTTACGTGAACCTTGAGATAATCCGTGGATGCTAAACTAAACTTTAAGTTCTCAGTTTTACATGACTCAGAAGATTATGCTAAATAAAGCTTAGAAGGAGATTCGCAGAAGACATACAGTTAGGGAACGTCTAGCCAATCCCAGTGGTACGTGAACTATTTTACAATTTCAATGCACTGATGTTAAAAAATCAATTTAAGAACTCGGAAAAACAGTAATTTAAGCATAAAGAATCTGACCTGTGGTTTCCATCCATACCAATCCCTCAACAACTACTCTGGTTCCGGGTTCGCAAGGACGTGAAGAATCGGGTTCCGTGATAATCCCACAGCCAGGAGTAGACGTGGAAGCATCGACGTGATAGGGATTTTGAAACTAAAGCGAACGAAATAGATATGATAAACCAATGGCTCCGAAAGAACAATACGGGAGCTAGATTGCGTAAGTAACTTCGTGTTCGGCGGCCACAAAACTTTGTACCAAAATATAAAAAGTATGGTGGGTACTTGAATGAAAGCTAGGTGATTCAACTAAAATCACCCAGATATGCCAAGGGTGAATATCAATTTTTGTATGCTAACAATAATTATCAGGTAACCATTATTTCATCGCGAAGCTGCAAATGGACCATATCAGCACTGCCCTGTCAACCACTCTACCAAATGCGACGATCCTCTCACCAGAGCAACGGAGTAACCGACGGGCTAGATGAGTTTGTGATGAAATACAGCAAAACCCATGACCAAGATCTCTGCTATATCTATGCTCTCTTTTGTCACTTGGGTAGATGGAGCTCGTCAGCCTGGGAGGGCAGTCCATCTAAGGGAAGGAAAACCCTTATTCCAAACCTCCGCTGCCTTGCGGCACACCCGATTGCGGGAAATGCTTCGGGAGTGAACCCTGAGGAAAAATCCTTGCTGCCTTGCAGGTTGCACCTGGTCGTGCAAAGGCTAGAGAGGCGTACTCGAACAATCGCCGAGGCACTTCAAGAGAGGCGCAAGAACCCTCAAAATGGTCACCGGCTCTCGTGAAGGAAAAAAATACCGCTGCCTTGCGGGTAGACTTTTGAGTCAGAGGATCCGGGTGGGGTCCCCTAAGCCAACCCCCTACTTCGGCCTTGGCAACCGGGTAGTATGTCGCCTTCAACAAGAACCATGGAACCTACATTTTTCTTTCATCATGTACCCTCTTCATGGTATACTTGTTGGCACATCGTCTGTAAAGACTTGTGTAATAATAATAATAATTTGTCACTTGTATTCCACACTGTAAGTTCACCGAAAATAAATTAAACATATTTTCCACTATCATACCGATGACGATTTATTTGTCGATGAATTACCGGGCGAACATTTCCGTTCAGCATTAAAGTACTGCTTTCGATTACAAGGATGACGTTCATGAAATAATTAGTGGTGAGTACGAATGTGAATTGTAATGGGTCACGGAAAAAGTAACATGAATTTCGGCTTAATATGTTGGTTATGCAAAGGACATTGTCGAAACGGCAATTGCAATATGGCCAAAATGAAGGTGTATTGCTGGTGATTGCTAGACTAGTTTGCCGAACTTGACCAAATGGATAAACAAGTTGAGCTTGTAAGCCACTGTTTCAAGGAATGCGAATCCTGATCGTACTGTCCCTATTTGATTAGTGCAAACAGCACGAAAACGGTCATGGGGTGTGTGATGGAAACGGATGCAAATACGGATTTTTGTTCATGGTTAATGGGTTTAACCCCATATGCATGTGTGTGGAATACCGTGAGTCACGACATACACGCAGCCACTCAGCGACACTGCAAATTCCCCACTCCCGTATCAGCTGTCGCCGATATTTTTATTGTGTACGTGTCTGTTTCCTTTGGAATTCCCTCCCCGAAACTCTTGTCATCTTTCCCAGCATCGAAACGTTTATTCGAAATTTGGATACTTATTTGTTGCATAATGATTTGACGACACCTGCGTATTGGCTCATGGTAACTACACAACTCGACTATACTTGACATTACATGTTTATTTTATACCTATTTCCTGAACGAATATTTACTATGATATGGTAATTGTGAAGCTATGTGCTTTTTGTGACCATACATTCTTGAATCTTGAAAGGTTGGTCGCGTCAGCCTTATCCAACAGTGGCTTACAATCTCAAATTGTTTAACATTCTTCCACTAGGCATGCGGATCATTGCCTGATGACTGCAAACACGAAATCGGTCATGGGGTGTGAGATGGAAATGCAAGCAACATGAATAAGTTTTAACTAAATGGATGTTTTAATGGAGGTATCGGTGCTTCCTTTTCTATAGATTCGGTGGCTCTACAACTCACTTTGCCACATCGGTCTCGGTAATATCTTGTTAGAAATGCACGACCGCTTTACATTAGTGATAACGGACGATTTGATAGCATCGTTGGTTATGATGATGTTGCTAAAGCAAGTGGATACGACACACTACTTAAAATTCAGCCATTTTTATAGGGTACCAAACCAGATTATAGCTTTTGCACGTAGCTATCATAGTATCCGGCAAATATCAAGGGCTAAGACACAGGATAGCGAGAAAGACCGGGTGAAAACGACTTACCTGCTGATCAGTTCTTGGGTATTCCATTGTTGAGCGGACGGGAGTGAGCGACGGCGATGGCCCATTAACATTAATCACATCCAAATATCGATCCTGCTTTAATGATTCCGATGGCGTTGCATCGATTTTATGGGCCTGGTTTGTACGCTTAATAGTGAGCTTTAAAGAGTGGTGGTTTCTAAGTATATCTTCATCATAAGAAGATAATACGTGACGTTTGATTTTAGGGCGCTTGTGCCGCTTAAGCTCATCAGATAGAGTTCGTTCTTGGAAATCGGTCGGTCGGCATGCTGCTAAAGAACTTTGTTGAGACATGGTAGAACTGGATGAATGTTGCGCCGAAATGTGACACATGGAGACCATCGATGAATTTATCCTAGATAAAACTGGAGATACTGTTGGAAATGGAGCATTTATTGCTGCGGTAGCTGCTACAAGCACACCAGTGGGATTGAGGGCTGCATTCGTTCGTGCTTCTGAGATTGAAGTTAAATTACAGTTTGTTATTATCCTCGGAGAGGGATTCATGTAGGGCCTTGACTGGGATGCCACAGTGTCAGTAAATCCATGATGGTGCATTCTACCACGATCAGTTCATTACGAATCGCCGATGATTGGCTCAAATGAAAAAAAACGTCAAGGCCCAGCAGTTGTCGATGTATGTATGCTATTCCGGGTTGATAGTGGACAGACACACTAAGCTAACTACGCCTGTCTAGCTCACAATGTCCGTGTGCGTTCGCACTGGTGCGATGGTAGGCGTGACCACACAAAGATCGATACTAGTCAGCCATTGGTGGACCGATACCGTCAGAACAAAGCGCCGTTAGATCAGTCGGTCGGTCACGCAAATAGTCTGGGGTTGTTTCAGGGGTAGAAAATATCGATCGAAACAGAGTATTAAGGCCCCCAAACGAGCCACTCCTACCGAAGATACTCTCAACATCATACATAATCATTACTAAAAATTGTTAAATTCGGATAGCACTTGGCTGTGTGAATTTAAAACTTAAGCCAATAATCATGTTACCTCAAATGACCTTCCATGGTGGAAATCAGCTTCAGCGTTTATCAACCTTTTAGTTATATTCTCAGTTTGTTGGGTGCACTTTTTCACCACTGCTGAATCCGTTTTCCCTTATTATTAATCATACCGCCATTAATTCTTATATGGAACCAGTTTCCGTTCCTACGTGCACAAACTGATTGCCGTTGATGTAGTTCCAAGACGGTTGAGCTTAGAGAAAACTACAACATGCACAACAGCTTATTGAACGTATTTAATAAACGATTTTACATGCTGTAGTTAACGTAAAGCGCATCATCATTTTCCATAAACGTAAAAAATTAAAAAGTTGTGTTTTTTAAACAAAATTATACTTGAATGCCACTGTCACATGGTTCGTACGACGAACGACGGTGTTCAAAGGCGCTCATGAGTGACCAAAGCAATGTGCTGCTCACATCCCCCGCACTTACACTCCATTACCGGTTTCTGGCTGTTTGTCTTGTGTGTTTGATCACGAATCAGGACTCAGAAAGTTTTATGGTAGAAAAAGCAGTAAGCCTAACAATAACCATAGGATGACAGCTATATAGAGTTAAATTATAAAATCATTCAAAAATCAATAGGGACAATCACCGCATGGTTCTCCATATACTCGTCGAGAAGATGTTGCAGGCGGTTCGAAGTTGGGATAAGTTATCATGGTGTGGATAACAGTGTTAAGAACTTTATATGTAAGGATACGATCGCCTCGCATTCTCTTTGATTACAGAGTCCACAAGCCCAGTCGTCTGAGGCGCTCAAAATATGACATATTTTGAAAACCATCTACAAGCTTAGGCGCTCGATGATATAAACTATCCGGAAGCAAAATATCTTTTTGAAGCCATTGTGTCCATGCTTCGGCAGCATAGTCTTGAACTGGGTGTACATACGTGTTCATCTGTAGAGGAAATCAACCCAGTGATAAACGTCCAAAGATGCATCGTAACATGTCTATCAGACGAGAGGCGCGTTTGTAAAGCAGCTACAGCTTGTACATCATTTTAAAACTACCGCAAAGCCAGACACTGGAGTTTATCGGCGGTGTATCCAATCTTTGTGTTCCGAGCCTGTACGAGTAAGCAAAAACTCCGATCGCAGCCGATCAGCTTTAGTTCGAACTATTGGTGATTAAACTGCAGTTTGTCTTTGGACGACCAATCGTGCAGTGAAAATTGTTATTCTTATCATCATTATTACTATTACTATCCCTTGTCAGACCGCTATTATCAGTGAGATCACTGCTCCTGTTTCCTTGGCGCTCATGGTGTGAGTTCACCCACCAGACAGGGCGCTAGACTGTCACTTCCATGTTCCGGAAAAAGGAACCTTGATTTTTTAACAGCGTATCCAAGTTGGGCAAAAGACAGCAGTTAGCGTGGCTGCTATTTATACTTCTCACCATGTTACTCAACGCCATCCAAAAAGCCTTCATTCTTTATACATTCCAGCAAGTTAAAATATTATAGTAATGCTATTACTAACTTATGATTCGCTAGGAAAGAAGAGTGGTCACCTTGGTAGTGGTTATATCGTGTGAAGTTTAGTTTGTCGACCTCCGGTAATTTGTGAACAGAAATCAAAGTGGTATCCTACCTTGAAACGGATAGGAGGTGGGTTAAATGTTCTCGCATTGCTCAGTTTAGAAATTCCCTTACAGCAAAAGGCTGGCGTAATGAGCTACCGACAATAGTGGAAAAAGTAACCGCGACAGAGTAGCAGCCGTTTTAGTGGGATGCACAACGCCAGTCGAACCACTTGATGCAAGCACAGTTCTCTTGGGCCTATGGGGTTTCATTAATATACCTAAATAGCATGGATTGGCCTTCCGATTTTCTTTCAACTTATGAGCTAGCCTTGTAACATTGCTGACCTAGTTACGAAGTGTATGGTCTATCCAGTCACATTTCATTTATTTGTGGATTACCCCGACCGCGTTGTCTGGCCGGTCCCTTTAGCATTAAGTGTCAATCAGTTCGGGAAATAACTGACTAGGCCAAACACATGTAGATAGATTATAAATACTTCAAAATGGCTTGTCCTCGTATTTTGCCCTTGTTGCCAATGAACCGGTTGATCAAGATGGGATGCCTGATTACTGAGACACATTGATTTAAAAGAAAGTTAAACGGATACCCGCCTTGTGATGCTACAACATTCACCATTCATTAACCTGGGTGTAGCTACAAAACAATATTTTTAGTCCCCCTACATGTCCAACTTATTCGGGACCTTCCGAGCTAGCAGTTTGAAATAATACTTTTCTTCTTTTGGTTGACTTTTAATGCTACTCTCCACAATACTTCCCACCCACTCTTAGCCCACGTGCAGTCTTCGACTGTGCAATACTTTGCCTGGATCAGGCTTGTGATTTCATACAAACATACCCACTCCAAAACAAACTTGTCAAACTTCAATCTTCATCCACTGCATAGTATAGTGCCATCTTGAACGTCACCGTATCGGAGATGCTTAATACAATTCGTCTCAAGATGCCTCTGCTATCGAGCAATTAAGGAAACGTTTATCACAGTAATATTTTTCTGTTATGCCTCTGTAATTGTGCACCGTTTTATTAAATATTAACGTAGATTCTTTCATTTGCATGCTTCTTCTCAATCCCTACTTTATACTGCTGAAATATGTTTTGGCATAGTGCTAGTAAATTTGATTATTTCTCAAAGCTTAACCACGAACACATAAATTGAAACACTCAATTTCACGTTTATTATCAATATTTTAGCCGCGTTACTCCTATGCGTCTCATGCATCCGTCAGACCTAAATATTTATCGATTTCCCACTCTAACTGGATGCGCTATCGATCGTCACGACACGCTAAAGGTCAAACGGACCACACATCAATGCGGCTGTCCTGTTCTGGCCTGCATGCACACCGTATCAAAAGTACATTATGCGGACACGCTGGCCTAACGTGAATGCGATTGAGCTTGACGGCTTCGGCAACAAACCCAGCGAGGGGGTACAACGGTGTTTCGAACAGGGGTTGTGCAAATTGGAATGGCAATCCACAGTAGATTGGCTGAACGCACAGCGAGAAATCGTACTTTACTTTTGCCATTTTCTCTGATTACCTGTATCGGGTCCTTGAATACGTATTGCCGCATAATCGAGTAAACGTTGGTAAAGATGTTTTTTGCATCTTGTGTAGGTTCAACGAGCTTCGATGATTCAAAGACACGAGCTTGATTTCTCAGTTGCCTACGGTCGTCCTTCTCTGAAGGATGTGGTGAGTAGCATTGTCCTGGCTTAACGCCCGACTTGTCCAAATGCCGCAAATATCCAGGATGGTACATGAATGTGGCCGACCTTAAGGCCATGTAACCTTGAACTTTACTGAGCTGTACTTTTCTTATTCACTGTCCATGTCCTGTATTTTTGAAAGCTTGTTTTCTTCTTCAATATACTATTAAGCTATTCCGCTTAAAATTCAGAAAATCATTATGCGTGGTTTATGCTGTTAATTGTAATCGAGCGTCAAATAATTTTTCGCGTAGAATGAAGATTAGCTTAAACACACGATAACACCCAAACCATCATTTACACTTCGCTCACGTGACGAACCGCACACAAGGTGACAACATGATGTCTTGCTCACACCCATGGATGTTTGGTTCCACCAGGGGGAATCGTGACATGTTAGCCATAATATCTTAGTTATTTGTTACAGACTTTAGATTAGCGGAAGGACAAAAACGCAAAGTAACAATTCATTGAGTTTAGACTAATAAGACACGGGGGACACGATAAACACGCTTTAATGGTTTACAACAACCGCATGATAGAAACAGACATTCAGACCAGGATGCGCTTTTCAACCTCATTTTGTAATTTTATCAACTCTCATCGATTTCAAGACCAACCTGGTTTAATTTGTTGTACATAACCCACAGTTGTTCCATCAACATCAACATTTTCGGGGACACCGAGGAATATTAAACTACGTGAAGTAGAGTGGTCTCGACGAGTGGATTGACCTTTCCTTTCCCACCAAGGTATGTCGGCTTGTACTCGGCAGGTCAAACCGGGACAAGCACCGAGTAGATACGCATTGAGGATGACTTCTTCCATTTCAGATTTATTTCGCAATGTCACCCTTAATAGGCGCGGCCGGTCTACGTGAGGGGAGTCTTTATGCCGGGTTAAGCGCGTCATCGATGTAGGTACCAAAGCTTTCAAGCCCATGTGTGTACAGAGCTTAGTCCATTCATTGAGCTCATGTGCTTTTCTTGCTGAGAAAAGTGAATCTGTCGATTCCGGGATATTTGTGCAGATTACACTGAGAGCGATATCTGTCTTAGTAGAATGAGCGGTAACATTGCTTTTTTGGGAGGCTCGGATCTAGCAACTAGACGACGGGGAGTCCTGGACAAAGTGTTCACAATTTTACCAGATGAGGACCTAGGTAAACAGGGTTCAGTAGGTCCATCTTTATTACTTTCGGATGAGCTATCAACACATTCAGTTAAGGGAGCAGTTATTGGTGTAATTTCCTTTTCCTTTTTGTCTTGAGCAACATTTATTTCGGGTCGAATTGCGTTGGCAAGTGTATCTACCAAAAGCGGTTTAAATGTTTCCTCAAGTTTTCGATAGCAATTTTCCAAAATCTCTATTCGAGATTCCAGCTTTGCCTCGTGAGGAGGATTTGTAGTCGTATCGATAGGCTGTTTACTTCGACATTCACAACATTCGTAGCAAACCCCGGGTAAATCAACGTTGTTAATAAAACATATCACTTCTTTCGTTAGGGCTTTATCACATTTAGTACGTATTTTACTCAAACAGCCAAAACATTTAACAACGTTGGATTTGGCGCTTACCCCTTTGTTACAAATTTGACACACATCACGTGCTGCCTTCTTTATCTGGGTCATCGAGGTCATCCTTCGCGTCATTGTTACAATCCAACGAGTGATGAGTCAGTGCACTTAGCGGTGCAGTTGTTTATCGATCGGTAGGTACTGGTGGAGTGAATGCGTTGGATCGGAGTGATGCGATCCAAGCGGTAAAATACGAACGAGTTGGATAAAAGTGGTGCGGTTGAACGAGTTTCAATCTGATAGTGTTGAAAAAAACTATCAGTCAATTCGAAATGATGTAATCCTCTCAACAGTATTCGAACAGGGACAATATTCTGAATCGCCAAGGATATTGCACGCGTCGGTAAAATTGGGTTAAAACTTGAAAATTTGAATTTTCAAGAATTCACCTTGCACGAAGTTGAAATGGGTATATTCCGAAAGAGCAAATTGAGACGAGTTCAATGATATATGAACCGTCCAGTTCAGGCAAAAATGTGAGGAAATAAATTCAAAAGTATGAGAGCACAAATATATGAGTCCGCACAGCAGGTCAAATGATGACGATGGTGAACCCGAGATGGCGAATCTTGAACATCGTGTGGATTGATCCTTTACTGTTTGCTTTACAAATTTGTTATTAGCTCTTTTGTTTTTTAATCATCTTAAAACTTTGGTTCTCTTCTTATAACTGCATCTCATTTGACCGAATGATAGGCAAACCACACGACGTCTGAGTTGAACGGTTTGGTTATCACTCAGTAGGGCAGTACAAGTTTGGTTGTGTTACAACTGTGATAAACACAACCGTGTTTTATTCCCCTGTCTCAAATCTATAGTCACTGCGACCCAGACATCCGTCATCTGAATTCGGCATAAGCTTGACCAAACGTGGTCGCTCAAGTCGATTACACGGCTGGAGTGAACACAAAAGTGTTACAATCGACTGGGTATGATGTTTACTGAGTTCTTGTAAGCTTGAGCATAGATAGGAGATCTTTGCAAGTATTGCATAATATAAGAGAGAAACGCAGATCAACAATTCGAAGGCTTCTCTAATCTAAAATTCACCCCGCTCGCATGTCACTACCAATTGTTGGGCAGTCCGAAACGTGAGTTTATTTCGTGGAATATTTTGATGAACGAGGAGTTTTTGCAGAAACCAAATTGTATCTAAAATGTTAGTCGATACCGCTGATGCATCAAAACCCTTCTTGAGCATCTCCCGTTGAAAATGAAATTCATGTGAGTTTCTAAACATTTTATCTCGGAAGGTTTAAGTATTGTTGCTGTCAACGGTAAATTTACGGAAATGCCGTGCTCGACCGCAAACCCCGTGGCCTGAGCAATTTCATCGGACAATGGGGCCAGGTTGTTTCAAGCTATATTATTTTGAAACTCGTCTGTCTCAGGGAACACACTGAGTGAAGTCGTTCTGAAAATTTCGAAACTAATAAAATATTCGTATTTGTGTAATTTTCCGACAGCATTTTGGGAGTTAACTCTTGTTGTAATGTTGATATAGAAAGAAAGATCAACTTGCACAGGCTACGCTGACTGGGTTACGCTTTACAAATGCCGATCCAACTACCGACTTCCGATTCCTTTAACGACGCTACATCTCGACTGGTCTAGATTTCATGGTGGCCAAACCGTCACACGGTCTAGATAGCTAACGACCCTAATCTATTCAAAGTCGGCCAGCCCGTATTTCGGGATAGGGTTCCTAATGTTTCGATATCGCAGTGGCTAGTTACGCTTCATGATATGTTTCGAAACCTGTTCAGAAGCGGTCTTACAGCGAGTATCTCATTGGAGTGTTTGGTTAACCTTGTATATAGTCAAATAGAGTGACGATGAAAGCTTTTATGAGACATGACAGTGAAAGCCGCAAGAAGCTATCATGCTGATGACGCCTGTTCCATTCGATGTGCAGACACATCATCCCAGTTTGTTTGTGCTTTTTCCTGCAGAAATTCCGTTGCTGCTTAAGTCACGCCATCCCCCTTCCTTTAGGATTTTATTTTTCATGCTTATGGGCCAGTTAAATATTCAGCACGTCCTACCGATGTTTGGAAAAATGGAGACAAAGTAAACAGTTTGAAATTTGATGTCAAATTTCGACGGAAAAGCATGAAATTATGGATAGTTTGTTCTAGCAAATGGACTTAATGCAATCCACATATACCTGCATGTGATTTAGGTGGTTGGTTGTGTCAGCTTTATCTAAAGGTGGCTTTACAGTTCAAGATTTGCTGATCGAAGCTAACAGTTTCGTCTTATCATCCTATGTATCATTCGGACTGCAAGTTGATATTTAAAATGGTTTGCGATTACAACTTTTAAAAAACAATGTTCGATCATTTGTTCATGAAATCGAATCGAAAAAGCGAGGAACCGTGAATGGTTTCCATCGACTTTTACGATCCGATTTCATGAACAAATGGTTGAATATTGTTTTTTAAAAGTTGTAATTAAAAACCATTTTCAATATCAACTTGCAGCCTAAATGATACAGAGGATGATAAGACGAAACTGTTAGCTTCGATCAGCAAATCTTGAACTGTAAAGCCACCTTTAGATAAAGCTGACACAACCAACAATCTAAATCACATGTAGGTATATGTGGATTGCATTAAGTCCATTTGCTAGAACAAACTATCCATAATTTCATGCTTTTCCGTCGAAATTTGACATCAAATTTCAAACTGTTTACTTTATCTCCATTTTTTCCATACATCGGTAGGACGTGCCGAATATTTAACTGGCCCATAAGCATGAAAAATAAAATC
>JACCGJ010015981.1:0-50945 GCA_013407085.1 Atriophallophorus winterbourni
TAACCGAAAGATATGCATCATCAAGGTTATGAATTTTAACTTTTTATCAAGTAACCCATATATCTCACAACACAACAGAACGCACTAATCAAGTATATGGGAACGAAACAAAATGAACGATTACCTTATGCAGGCAAATCTTTTCATCACGACACCGTTCTTGAGCTTCATGTGCCAATTGTCTGTTTTATCTTATTCGTTACCAATTTCGTGCCTGCCAGTTTAGTTTCAGCTAACACCAATTTGGTTCCGTTTGACCGACCTTGACAAACTCATTATTATTCTAAAATTATGTCATACAATCGTCATACTCGTGAAAAGATTTTAGATTTTTGCGATGCCGCGATTGCTGCTTGCTGTTCTCGTCCTGCGCGAGGGTGAGGCGATACAATATCGTAATAGGTCTCGTGATTAGCAAAATTCTTAATGGCAATTAACCCTTTGTGATGTCACAAAAATTGATTCATGCGGAAGCAACCAGAGATAATTACTGCACCACAATGATTTCAGAATAAACAAAAAAATTGTTCAATTTTTTTTAGAAAAACAAAGGTCAAAGTCTGAAAGTCGTCTGTATATATTAAAACTGAAGATTGCAGTTGTTGCCCTCCGTTGGTGAATCTCAACCATAGTTGTACATCACAAGCGCATGAAGGTTTCATGATACACATGTTTTAGAAAAATGAAAAATCTCTGTCTCTCTGAAGCAAAAGATTATTCTTTAATGTTATATATGACAATGTAATGAGCCACGATGGGAAGTCACACTTAATAGTGAATTGGTGTGAATCTGATTAATGTCATAGAAACTCACAGAGTCCAGGAAAACTGTCAGCTACAATAAAGGATGTAAATGAGATAACAGTGTTTGAAATACAAAATTAGTAAACCCATGTGAAAGTCTTCAAAATTCAAATACAGAATAATAAATTATAATGTTGATTAATACAGCCTAAAATATAAATGAGAAAATGGGTGTGTGCGTTTATTTGTTCGGTCGATTAGTTTTAAAATCGGTTCTTTGATTCATGTCTCGGATACGGATACGTAGTTTTAGTACAAAGTTTTCAGTATTATTTTTATCAGAAATAAACTCCATTTCCCAGTTAACTATTTCACTGAATTTGATCGCGGACGTATGTCATTTTGGTTTATTTTCCTCTAAACATTTCCTATGCGATAAACCAAAAATATAGAAGTTGACCGTGAATTTTTTTTATTTTTCAAAACACGTTGCGTTTGATGTGCACAACGCATGAACTAAAGTGATTTGATATTCGAGAATTCAAAAGATTTTTAGGAAATGCGACCTTTCTATCATGCCCATTCTTACTCCGGGCTATGCATTTCACTACGACATTTATGGCGAACCCTGTCACACATTATTGATCTTCAATATTGTAACTACTGACAAGTAAGCAATTCCTTTAAAATATTCACAAAGATTATAACAACGGTGCACATTGGAATCACTCGAATCTTATTTGAGCTCAGCAAAATCATATTGATTTCCTCTCTGGTTGTATTCGAACACAGCACCATTATCATTGTAGTCACACGAATGACGGCCAGAGCAACCTTCTAAGTGTTGACGGATCGCGATTAAGGATTCATCAATTTTTCTGCAGACTGGAAAATTTGGTTGGCATTATATGCCCGGCCAAGCGATAAGGAGAATCCGAAATCTGATGTGGTTGGTTGACCTGTTTGCTCCAAAATTGATGGAATTCGCGTAATCACATTGTATATTATGTACGAGATAATGTTAGTGCAACTAGATGACAATTAAATGTAACAATGTGATCAGGACAAAAGAGAGTACGTTTTATCTACGTTGAATGATTCATTACTTGCATGAAAGAGTCAAGTCTAAGTGTATGTTTCGTGAGTGTCATATTTCCATGACACACCGAAAGCTTTACCAACTAGAATGTGACTGCCAAATAGGTTTTCAAGACCGTGTATCATAATGCTTGATTGATGTTCATATATAAAATATACACGCTCACGAGTATAGTTCACCATTTTTGAGTCAATGTTTGATGAATCTGGAAAATTGACAAAACTGCAGACTGGTCACATAAGCAATTCTGCGATCGGCTTAATACACAACATTCATTTGTAACATTTTTGTTCTAAGTCATGGATTTAAACATTATCTAAACGAGTGTGTGCTCATGTGATTGAGCAGTACCAGCCTCATCCATCAAGGGCATTAATGCGCACCTTGTTTTTCATTATATTATCGTAGCAACCGCACGCCCATCTTGATCATACAGTCCTTACGAAATGAGTGCACACAGCACGGAACCGGACGTGTTATGCATTAATGTTTACGTGTTTGTGACAAAAATGCGTGTATTTCACATACTCCTAATATTGGGAAGTAAACAGAATTTCAAAGTGTCCGCCATTCATTTTGCTCAACTTTTTCGAATTCTCGAATATGCAAGAAGAAATTTCGCAACATATTGAAAAACTTCGTGACAAGTCTGGTGAACACATTCGTGTAATGAATCGGCTAGAACAGTTTGTGTAAACGTCGTACACATAAGCTTAATCTTTCCCCGGATGTCAATACGAACAGGATGCAGGTATAAATTATGTTCACATGATTCTTTGTGAGCTGGTAAGGAACTATGCAGGACGAGTATGGTGTAGAGATTGTTAAGATCAACATGCGAGATTTTGGTTGATAACAACATAATCTGTGATATTTAATATTTTATTTGTTTGCAGGTGCGATAAAAATTCGATCATGAACTATACTGCTTGCGTAATATGTGTGCACACACAGCATTTTGTGTTTGCGCAAATTGTTCATAATACACCTCTTCAATTTCGAAAAACACATCGCCCGTCATGTCATGTGCTATTTTTAGCCAGCTTATGATTAGTGAAGTGAATGCGATTTAAACATAAACTCTGTTCGTACTTACACACATTGTATGACAAAATCACAGTCTCAGGAGCGAAATGGTGCCGACATAGTGTTTTGATCTTCAGCGCGAACAGCAAAAAGTCGGACGTAATTGGCCCTAGGCCAGGATTAGGACAACCTCCGGCAAGATTTCTTTAACGGCGGAATATTTAAAAGTTAAGTAGATAGCAACAACTGCACAGGAGTGAGCACAATAATAACATGATGGAAACCAGGTGTTAATGTTTTAGACGTGATTGTAGCACATTAAATATAAGTTTCACATATCTCACCAGGCCAACAAGCCCACTATCGTATTCATATTTTTTAATTAATCACTAAAACAAAAAAAAAGGGTGATAAATTAGTTGCTTTGAAGTTGTCAACGGAAAATTAATCTGTGGTTGCGTGTTTGAACATAGATCTTCAAAGAGGGGTCATATCAAACAGTAGCTACAAGTAGAACTTATGGCTACCATGTTCCCTATGATTGAATGCTTTAATTCAACGTAATAGAATTAGTAACTTTTGATTTTATACTTTAGAGGCACTGTGTAAAGCGTCTTCTCCAAACTGGCGAACAGCAGATTCTGCTCATGTCTGTTGGAGATAAATTAAACCGAAAGGTTGTGAATGCTGCCAATTGATCGAGTAACGTTTATCGTTGTGATCACCGCGAAGAAATGTTTCCTACCGAAAGGAACTGTTTCGTCATTGGAAATCTTCATGCGAGGCTTACAAGATGGTCAATAAATTTCGAGAATTTTATGAAATTTTTACACTGCCAACACATTCCGACAGACCTGACCTACCTGATGTATTGTGTGATAAAACTAGGATGCATTAGCTATGGCAGATTGGTTTATGTGTCTACAATTCCCTTTCAACACGAGACAACCGTGTTTAGTTCCTTAAGGGTTAATATTTGCTTATTAAATAAAATCCGACTGACACTCAATTTTCACACTTCGAGATGTTAATTTAAAAATAATCTTACATTCTAGACGATTTTCAGATTTCGATACCCTTTCTGGTTAATAAAAGCTTCGTCTTGAAGGTTGACGCTGGAAGCTCACATTTCCAGTTCACTACATCCATAAACTAAGACCTTATGCTCACGGAATTTGAATATAACCTAAACTGAAATATCAGCGAAAAAAGGCAAATACGATAAAAACTTGTGAATTAAATTATATGCAATATTTCGCATTAAATGCTATCAGATACTTTGATTTCTGTTTTATTTAGAGAGTTAAAAAGCTACAAAAAATGGGCATTATATCTGATGAATTGTTATCATCAATAATTCAATGTCATCTCTAATTACTTCCATTCGCCATTGTCAGCGATCCTATAATTTTTCAATGATCTTTTTACAGAAGCATGGATAGTAAATAGTTATATAATACATTGCCCTGAATGATCCAAAGAAAATGATCATTCAACCGGTGACTGAGTTGCAGCAAGGTTGCTATTGACGAGAAAAGTGGATTAATCACGAAGAGAAAACTGATGCGATGTGTTTAACTACAGACCAGTAACGTTGTTTCCAGTTCCAATTGGAGAACATCGGGGTGTGCGGCAGATTATCAGCTCGGATACAGGATAACTTGACAGGTAGAGTATTTAGGGCTGCGTTGACGGTGCACTATCCAGCACAGTAAAAGTTAGAAGTGGAGTTCCTCAAGTCTTCATCACTCAGCGATTCCCTGTTTTAACATGGTGGTTTGTTATGCGAAAACTAGTAAGCATTGTCTTCAAATATAAATTGGTTTTCACTATTGCACAGTTGCAAAGCTCACTTACCTGATGTTAATGTATCCGTCTAAGGAAGGCATACACCTATTAATTTGGATAGTTTTCGGTAGAATGAAACGTCGCCACCCACATCCACAGCGTCAGAAGAAATCTTCTTTGGTTGGCCCTAGGTCAGGACTAGAAAAACCCTCGGCAAGATTTCTTGTAAGGCGGGATATTTTGAAGTTTACTAGATAGCCAACAACTGTACAGGAGTCACCACATTAATAACATGATGGAAACCAGGTTTTAATGTTTTAGACTTGATTGTAACACACTAAATTTCAGTTTCGCATATCTCACCAGGCCAATAAACCCATTAACGTATTCACATTTTTCTATTAATCAGTAAAACAGAAAAAAATGTTGATAAATTATTTGCTTCAAATTTGTCAACCGAAAATTACGCTGTGGTTGTGTGTTTGAACATAGAGCTTCAAAGAGGACATCTCAAACAGTAGCTATAAATAGACTCTATCAGTACCATGTTTACTATGTTTGGATGCAAAATGAAAACAGGAGTGAGGCATAATACCTTTGTTCTTCTATATTGATAATGATCTCAACCAGGCTGTTTATTCTATAAACACAAATTTCCAGCGCGTTCAAGGTCAATCAAGACGGATGAATCAGTAAGCAATAGCGCACGTGAATCCTGCTCTTACTGCCCTTACATGATCAGTGCAAACAATACGAAGCAGGCCGTGGGTTGTGTGATAGAGATGCATGTATTTAAGCATTAGCGAATAAGTTTATCTATATGCACAGATAATTCTAATGGTTTGTAACAAAATCCAAGTGGAAAAAATATCTGAGCGTCTTAGGTTTTATCAGAGAGATAATATCTTGAGTAAAATAAGCATATAAAATATAAATTTGGCTAGTTTATGCATACAACTACACAGATTCAAAAGAATTCCAGAAATTTTAGCGACAGAAATACATAGCATCACAACATGTGTAGCAGAGTGAGTATATATTTATGGAAAAAACACAAAAACACAAAATCATATAACTTTATTTTTATATCGAACAATAGAACTCACATTTTCAAAAATAGGCTTTCGCGAATAAATAGAAAACAAGTGTTTATTCGTTTGCTTGAAACAAGTTGACTAAAGTGTCACGAAAAAACACCGACGATTGCCGGATAATATATTTGCAAGAAGTTTTATTATAATCACTAACCTGTTTTCTTCGCGTCGACTGGTAGGGTAATTAGGGCAGAGTTGATGGGGCATTATCCAGCCCAGTAGAAGTTACAAGTGGCGTACTTCAAGGCTCAGTTTGGGGCCAATACTCTTCCACTTGCAAGCTGACGATAAACATGAAACCGTAGGTAGCAAAAATATTTTATTTGCGGATGATACCTAAGTTTGGACTAGCGTGCGCAACATAGAAATTTGCTCAATGCTACAAAGATATCGAAGCAGTTTTTACTTGGTCCTTGCGAAACTGCCTAAAATTCAACATCCAAAAATGTAAAATTTTAAACCTCGGTAAACCATTCGAATTCACATATTCTCTGAGATCTCAGCAACTTTTATGGGTTACTGCTGAAAGTGACCTGGGTGTGTGGATCAGCGGTAATTTGAAGTCTTCACAGCAGTGTTATGTTGTATACAAAAATTCTTGCCATAGTTTAACATTGCTCAGAAGGACCTTCGGTAGTTTCACAGAGCAGATACTCCCGCGGATAATCAACACCTATATCAGTCCAACAATGGTGTACGCTGTTCAAGCATGGTTGAAAAAGGAAACCACTTTGCTGCAACACTAGAAAAACCACGGTACATTACTGGTGACCGTGCTATATAACAGGCCGAGACTGGACCTTGACGAGGTGTAGCGGCTTGCGTGCCTCGATGATCCATTGAGCTATACTGGGTGATGTCTTCGTGGCATCTTCAGAGTTACTCATACCAGGTTGGTCAATGGTGAGAAGCCAGACAAACACAGTCCCCTTGTCCCTCGCGGACATTGTATACCAGAAGAGGCGTATGAATCCGCAAGGATCACCGGCTCGACTGGTTTGGATGATGTCGGGAGTCCCTGCTCGGTCTCTACCTCGCGAATGGCTTGTGAACTGTACATTCTGTATCCGGCCACGATAGGTGCGATCCTTAATCTCGCTCCGCTGTCATGCGAATTAGGCTTTCGGGCCAAAGGCTTGAGGTGGGAGTCCTCAAGATAAACTCCTCTTCTTCGGCCTGGGCAACCTGGTAGTATCACGCCCACACCCAAACAATGACAATAACAGCACTAGAAATTCCTACCTCTATCTCCTATATTGCGTCTATTGCTCCTATTGCCTCTTCTCCACATGTTACCATCCCCGATTCGCTCTCTCTATCTGATGTACGACTCATGCCGTCTAGACAGCTGTCGATTGATGCAACTCTTCTACGTCCGCGAGTTTCATTTAGGTTAGCTTCGTTTAACGTTCGGACCTTGCTACAACCGGGACAACAGGCCGGCCTTGCACGAACGCTTGAGTCGTTAGGCATTGATATCTGCTGCTTGTCGGAAACCCATTTCCGTGACACAAGCGAAGTCTGTCAGTTGGTCTCACCAGCTGAATCAGACAGCAGATTCCACCTGCGCCTCTCTAGTGACCCGGATGCTTCCTCTGCCGGATTGGCTGGCGTCGGTATCGCGTTCAGTCCCCGTGCTGAGCAATCACTCTTAGAGTGGATTCCCGTTGACAGCAGACTGTGCGGTGCACGATTTCGTGGCCACTGTCGGGTGAACAGGCGGTGCGAAACGCGGAGGGATTTGTTTGTGATTTCTGACTACGCTCCAAACGGACTGTAGTGTGGATCCCAGTAAGGACAACTTCTATGAGAAGTTGCATAGTTTGTTTCGCAAGGCACGCAGGACAGATGTCGTAATCAGGGCAGGAGATCTCAACGCTCGTGTTGGTCGCCTGTCTGAATACGAGCGCCACCTAGGAGGTCAGTATGGGCTGGATGGCGGGCGTTCAGATAACGGAGAACGATTGCTCACATTCTGTGGCGATCACCGCCTCTATCTCTCCAGTACGGCATTTCGGCGTTCCCAGCGTCGAATGGTCACATGGCGCTCACCATCACAGCACGTCTGGTCTCAAATTGACCACATTGCTATTATCTACAGGTGTCGTGGTAGCATCAAGGATTGTCGTTTATACTGGACCGCCAGTGTGGACTCAGACCCTGCGCTAGTCTGTGCGACAGTCAACTTTTAACTTGGGCGTTAGGCACGCGCAAGACGAACTCATGTACACACCGCCTCTTTGATGCTCCCGCTGTCAAAACCGAGTTTTATCATGCATTGACCAGGGAGCTCGCAGAAGCACCCCCGTCTGATGTTGAGCAGCACTGGAACTTCGTTTGGACAGCACTGTCCTATGCAAATTCTGAAAGCTGTCAACCCACCCGCGCTTTGCCACGCTGTTGGATCTCGGCCCAGTCAATTGCTTTAATCGATCACCGTCGAACTTTACCCACCGGCACTGAACACAATCGTGCTCGGAGAGAATTCAATACCCGCTTAAAGGCCAGCTTAAGAAATGACCGCGAGTTCTGGTGGACGCAACGTGCTTGTGATATGGAGGTTGCAGCCGCATCGGGCAATACTCGCAAATTGTTTCAGTTAATTAGAGCTAATGGTTCGAAACTGAATACAGTGAGCGAGACTATTTACGAAACTGACGGCTCGCCGATCACCAATCTTAGTAGACGCATAGAACGATGGGCTGAGCACTTTAGTACAGGCCATAAAACGAGAGGATTGCAACTCTAAACAACTTTGACTTTTTGTACCGTCGTCTCAGGGGTGAGATGATTCTGCTGTTCAACATTCTGAATAAAGTAGATCACGTGGTAGTAGATCGCAGGGCTGAAATTCATTTATTCCACAATCCAGATCAAATTGTCGTAGGTTTCTATTTCCTGTCCCAGTATGATTTATATGAAATTCTCGGCCACAAATTATCAATTGCGTATCAAGCCTGAACTTTTTCAAGGATGAACTTGATAAATATATGTTGACTAAACCCAATCTCTCATCTGATTACACGTGCTGACGTTCCATAATGATAAACTATTTGTGTTGTTTTTATGCATTCCCTATATTTTTATTATGTGTTTACTGAAAATTATTTGCTTTTCGGACCATTAAAACTTTTAATTACTTTACACTTTGAATGAGAAATCTCGTAGAGAAAAGGATGAAGGACATCGATATAATTATGACTTGAAAGAAAATATATATTTCCAAGCGATAATTAGAGGTACCTATTGATTTACCATCACAGCTGGGTAATGGGTGAAGATTATCGGCCTCAGAGCACTTAAAATCTTCTCCGACAATTCCTCTAAAAATGGAATTACCATTATTATTGCGGTCTTCGTTGGATGGTGACCATGTATATAATTTAATAGCGCATGATTATTTAATGTTCCACATCCGTTAAAATGACTAAACATTCGAATTCCGGTGTGACAATCCCTTCCTTAGTGCTTACAGCGTTAGAAAGGCCTCGGGCGATCGGTGTCAGTAGCACGCTGTTACATCGATGTTCAGCAGCCATGAGCTGTATGTACTCCTTCTCAACTTAACGGCGACGCCATACGCAATTTCTCCAAAATGAGCGACTAAGAGCAAGATTTTTAACCCGTTGAGTCAATGCTGTGTGCTTCATACATTTTTTCAAACGTTATTTGACCGCAAATATCGTCATTCTGATTTCAATTGACCGTAATGTGAAGCTTTTGGAATAGGAAGATTCAATATTTTCACAAGTGACATAGCAAGCATAGCCGATTCTGTATACTTTTTTGTGGAACAGGTTTTAAATAGCACATCTGCATCTGCTAAATTGTCCATGCTCGAGTTACGACGTTCACTCATTTAAATATAAAGTCGACCTTTTGACATACCGTTCTTGCGTGACAAATACGTTTTTAAAAGCAACATGAAAGCTCTCGTAATTGATCATTCGGATAAGGAAGAACTTGCGTTTGTCCGTTTTATTCAGTTACTGTGTTAAGCGTCATCTGGAAATCGGAAAAGAGAAGATGCTTTTGAACGTAGATCGTAACGTCAGCATGCACCTGTCGTCGATCGGAAGACTAGAACCCATCGATTTGATCGCTGGCTGTGATATTCCTTCCGAATCGAAGAGTTTTGTTATGTAAAGTCTATTAAGCATGAAACCGTGAGAAACGTTTTAGGAAAAAAACGATGCTTGAAAGGACCGAACGAAGGAGAAAACGACGACAAAAACAACAAAACATGAGGTAATGAAAATAAGCTCAACTTGTCAGATTTCTTGGAAATAAAAACATTTAAATACTTTAGAAATCATGCATCCTCAAGAATTGTTAATGATCATATTTCAATTGATGTAATAACTTTCTAATAGATACAAAGAATTGCTTTCTAGCATGGTATTTCAAAATTTACCAACTGTTGAACATTTCGGAAAGAACAACCGGTTTTTTTTATTTGCGCTGTAAATCGTCGATTCAAAAAGTAGTATAAGTGGCCATTCTCTACTTGAAACAACATTTTAAAAGCAGTGGGATAGAACAGTTCTGATAGCCGTTGCCCGCTTGCACACCAGTGGGTCCTAGAAGCCGAATAATCTTGTTCTTGTCTACACGACATGAAATCGCTGGTACTTAAATACACCACCGGTGATATTGTGGAGGTGCGGAGTGAACTAGCAATGAGTGCAGATCAAGAGCTTTTGAACATCGCGTACCGGTATAACACGATGACAGTGAAGTAAAAGTTGAATAATAATATCGGGAATGATTGAGAAGAACAAAGATATCGCTTTCAATATGGAAGTCATATTATACATTGAGGTGCAATGTTTGATTGAGTCATCTTATAATTGTCAAATTCAATGTTGAACATGTTCTGGCTCGATGCACAAATTATGATTTAGGGCTGAAATTTGCTTATAAGACAAACTCGGACAGCAAAGAAGAACCTCTGACGATTTGAACTAAAGTGTGTCAAGGTTCTCATGCTGTTATTAGGTATGATACCATGTGCTTATCGACGTTGAAACATGAGTTCAAGTTGGTGATTCATTGAATGTAGAATGATGAAACGCGGGAGCAATCTATCGATGATGCGTCAGTCCGAAAAGTCAAATAGCTTCAGAATTGCTGTTCTCTTCTCAATGGCTTGTTTGATAGTCCGGTAATCAGTTTTGTAGCGCGGCGTTACATACTTCGCAGCAATGTCATGTCCTTTTAAACCATGAGGTGTTAATTATCCGTGGAAGTATCTGCTTTGTGAAATTTTGTAGATCCTTCTGAGCAGCAGCAAGGATAGGCAACACTATTTGTATACGACAGGATACTGCCGTTGAGACTTCAATGGTAATGCTAATAAACACACCAATTTGTTTCATTTCCTGATCATAAGAAATTTGCTGCGATCCTGGGGGTTATGTGAATTCGAAAGTTTTATCGTTTAACATTTTACATTTTTTGGAATTTGAATGGTAGTCGATTTCTTAAAGACTACATGTGGGGTGCATGTATATCATTTTTAGAATTTGGCAATCTTTTACAATGCACAAATTATATCTAACGTTGATGTTTTTCGCAAACATTTGGCTCCAGGACTGAGTCTCGAAGTACGCAATTTCTAAATTCTACGAAGCTGAATTGTACCCTATTAACACTGACCCAGGTGACACTACCAATCAACCAATCCTGTATCAATACAAATAATCTGCTACCAATTCTAAGGTGCTACAATTTCTGTAGCGTTATGCTGTGGATAACATGGTCAAACGTTTACACATATCGAAGTAACAAACAGGGATAAGTTATCCATTATCCACAACTGGAGTCCAGTTATCAAACGTTATGAGAGAATTGATGAGTTAGGAATTTTAATCCTAAATCCATGATGTGCGGTGAGAAAGAAGCTTATTCATTTCAAACCCTTGATAAGTTCATCGGTTTCAATACCTTTGACAAGTTCAGAGACTACCGACAAAAATGTGACTGGTCTGTGCTTAAACGCATCGGATCAGTTCCCGCATTTTTATATCGGAGTTCTGTCTAATTATTCGACCAATAACAACCGTGCCACTACATAATGACGGGTTGAAAATATCATACAGTGTTGAGAATTGAGCATGATCGCATTGTTTGTTCAAAGCAGTCAGACAGTTGGCGATAAGATCGTGTGAGGTATTAACGCCATCAACAGTGACGAAACAGCTGACTGAGATTGAGCTCATTTCAGCGAATATACAACCACATTCGCGTCGAGTGAACCCTTGTAAATTCCCTGGTAGCGAAAGGAATCACTCCGACCATATTTAAATCCTGTGACCAGCAGATGTTTAAACCTTTACGTGAATTGTTTAAACATTCTCTAACCGAAAGAGTGGTGCCAACAGAGCGGAAGACAGGGGTGATTTTACCTATCTAGAAAGAGGGTAGACGTTTACATCATGCAAACTACCGTCCAGTCACCCTACTTTCTTTGATATCGAAAGTTCTCGACCGTATAGTGACGAAAAAATAGTTGATCACTTAGAATCACAAAATATGCTATCTGCTGCGTCTAATTTTAGAGCCCGTAGTTCATAAGATGGTTTTTGTGAACAAAGTATTATATTTTTGTGAAGATTTTCATAATGTGCTCTCCAGTTTGCCCTAATTGATTCCATCATACATCCACATAAAAGTGTTATTTATAGAGATTTCAGCACGTCACCTCTATAGTCTGGTGACCGAGATATTCATAACGAGTCCACCATGACTAACTCGTCAGCTCCGATCTTGTTGGTAACGTAGAGCCACTGTTTTTTCAATTATGAATCTGTATTTTACTTTCCGACGCAGTGTTACTTCATTCCGTAACACAAAGGAGAACCGCAGTGCGTTGGTTAGATGTTTCCCCATTTTTTAAATTACATTTTCTTTCCCACCAGGGAATATCAGCATGTATGCTACATCTATTCTGTAAAAATGTAGGGAGTAAGTAAGAGATTAGAAGAACGTCTTCCATTACTTTTTGGCTTTTTAGAGTCATTCTCTATAAACGCGATTCGCCAAGAGAGTAAAATTGAATTAACGACTTGGGCACGTTATCGAATCAGGCAGTATCGAGCTCATATCAATTACTGAACACATTTTGTACCATTTTCCAATGTCATGAGTTCTTCTACTTGGGAAAAGTGTCCCCAAACTCACCGGCACAATTGGTGCAGATTATACGGATATTCATCACATTTGTATTCTGTCAGTATTAGTTTAGGAGTTAGAGGACATCTGGTGTTGGACAGTCAGTAGACGCCACGTCGACGTTTCAAGGTGACTAACATCTGATTCGCAACAAGCGTTTGATTTGCTAAGCTGTTCAGCCTCTAGCAAATTTTTTCACATAGTGAAGCATCTTCAAAATTCAAGATTTCAAGATTCAAGATTCAAGAATTTATGGTCACAAAAAGCACATAGCTTCACAATTACCATATCATAGTAAATATACATTCAGGAAATAGGTTTAAAATAAACATGTAATGTTAAGCATAGTCAAGTTGTGGAGGTACGGGATGTAGCGTTGGGTTTCGTTTGGTTTCACATTTTAGTGAGTTATTGTTGACAATTTCTATAAACTTCAATGTTTCCTCGAATGTTTGAGAACAGTTTTCTGAGTATTTGATTCGACGTTCTAGTTAATCTTATAGTGATACATCGGTCTCCGCGTAGATTAGTAGATTGATAGTAGATGAAAAAGCAAAAAACAATTCATATGAGGTCAGTACGTTTTTGTGATTCACTCATTACTCTTGTAATATATGTATCAACCCACGCAAATGTTCTAAACTTCTTAAAGAGAAAGTTCTATAACCGCACTCTTTTGACCGCTCCGTTTCCTATATACGCACTGATCATCTGATATTCGTATACATCGCGACCCGTAAAACCTAAAGTGAACCACCTACAACTAAGAAATAAACACTTTAGAGAGCATCATCACAAACTCTGGAGAGCTCCGATAAAACGTGATGCTTTATATTTAGCTGATATAACCTGATTTGAAGCAAGCAAAAGTTGATTTTAAGCTATATTGAATTATTGTTCAAGGTTCGACTCTCATCTTAACTATCAGTACGGGTCGTTATCCCAAGTACTTTACTTCATATACCTTCAACTGGGAGACAAACTAAGATTCATTAAACTCAATCATATTTTCTTCCCTTTTATGACGACAATCAACCAGGAAACGGGTTTGGTTTGTAAGTGTGGACGGCGTGATTTACACATTACAAATCAATTTCGTTCTCTTGGTTGATGATAAAACATTTACCTGAATTTGATTCGCTACGGTTGACACATAAGTTTTATCAGATCAAGGGTGTTAGTCAGGACAGGAAACATGACTACGCAGTCCAGCACATATAATTGGCCATTACCACACAAAAATATTATATTATGTCTAGATGATTCACGTGACACATAAATGACCAGGATCAGTTGCCGCTCTTCCAACACTTCAACATTGTGTATGTCGATTATTTTGTTGTACATATGAACGTATGTTGCCAAACTGAGTAACAATTTTGGGTTTGTTAATTACTCGCAACTCAGGGCTGCCTTCATACACTCTCTCATTGTTCCTTGATTCTGATTTGAAGATACCTGGATATCTGTCCTATGTAAACTTTAATACAACACATAAATTTGATTATGTAGATGCTTTTTATTACACTAGCAAGTGGATTTCTGCAAAAACATTTCAGATAACCGTAGTCGAAGAAGCTTTGCGGTCTTTTAACCATTAGCGACGCGTCATTCATATTTCATCTTATGGCAAATAGACGAAGCTGTGGACCTGAAGTCTTATCACGCCTGCGCGGAGGTGAATCGTTAGGTAGCATCTGTATCGATGGTGTTTGCTAAAGACTGAAGTTTCTTTCAATCAACCTACTGTCTGTGTCAAACATTCTGGAAACGGAAGGTAGCTCGTTGAATGTTCCAATTCCATTGTGATTTCCTTTCAAAAATAAAATATTGGTTCTAAATGTTCCTGATGTATGATGAGAAACGCGTCAGCGACGTAGCGCCAACAAAAAGTTGGGATAATCCCGTAATTTTTAAAAATTTCAATTTCGCAAAGTTCTTCATATCAATCTTCGCAAGAATTTGAGACATCAGTGAACAGATTGCTTATTCTTCCTATTCTGTATATAATTCTCTAATAATTACAAATTGGTTCATGTTTGTGCAAAGTGATATGCCATTGGCAATTTGCTGGACGCACAAACTTGCACGATGCAACAAAGTATCACCTGATTACTGTGACTTTGAGCTATTTATAATGCACTTGTCCTAACCGAATTGGTGAACAAGGCACTCACGTCTAAGCTAACACTAATAATAATATAAGTGCGCCGGAAATAATTATGCGTTCATGATGAACGAAGCCATAATAGTTACAAGTATTATCAACAAACAGGCCAATGTCTTGACAACATACGAAAACATACAAGAGAAGTTCGCGCAAGAATCGAGGAATCTCGGAAGCGTATCAAAAGGAAGCACAGAGATGCGGAAGAATATTGATACCTAATTCGTGCTTTAGCATTGTCGGAGCACGTTTTACATAGTGGTCACAGCGTCGATCCAGATTAAGTGAAATTATTAAAACGTAGTATTACGTCGTATTGTTGGACAGTCAGTAGACGCTGCTCAACCGTCCGTCGATGGTATCGCTTATATAGACTATAAATCTAATATCGACACTAAGACAAATGTCACTTACACAACGTTGCACAATCTCATGCTATTTCGCGTAACCGTTGACCACACTCGCTATTCACATCTCATCTACAAAGACCAGAGAAACGGAGTAACCAGGCAGTAAGCGTGGCAGACTTGTCTACCAGCACACACTGTCGTATTTTCTCCGTTACCGAGAGGCCCACGAAAATGCGATTTCACATCGACAACGGTGCGGAAAATAACGTCATCTTACCATCCAATATAGAACGCAAGAAACCCTTGTCGAAAACAGTTTATTTATCTGGCGCATAGAAATTAATCTTGAATTACAGCACTGAAATTCCTACACCATACTAAATCATATCATAGCGCAGACTGCGGCAGTGACCATTCACTGAAGTTTAAGCAGTCCAGTTGACCGCACAAAAGTGTCGTCACTTGCATGTGAGAAGTTGATCTAACTGCGCCAGTGCGCAAACCATACAAATTCGAATTTAACTAGCACCACCAACATATTGGTCTTCATAAAACCGGCAATAGATAAAAAGGTGCATATGCCGAGTCGCACTTTCCACATACTGTCCTACAAAAGCTAGAACGAGCTACTGGTTCGAAGCACACACTTTTAAGATGACTGCTGTGTTGGCTGAGAAACGGTCAGCATTCTTGTGTTTCAAATTTATGCTTACAGAGGAAAACAAGCGAATTCTTAGAGCAGCTAGAAATGAGGTTCAACAGACTGCAAGAAGATGTGCAAATAACTGTTAAGCAGAAATTAGCCGTTGTTTCCGAAACGCTGCGGATACAAGAAATTTTCACGGTTTGCATGTTGAGATCAAGAGATCCATTGGTCCAAACAAAATTTAAACGTCTCTCATAAAGTCTGAATACGGTAAACCGATTGTGGACACAACTCTGCGGATGGAACGATGTATAGAGAAATTGTTATCCCTCTACTCCAGGGAGAGCATGGTTTTACCGCGTGCAAATGAAAATTTTGAGCACTTGATATCCATTGAACTTCTGGTTTCTCTTTTTCTCTTATCGAGATCCATACGGTAATCGACCGCTTAGCGAATGGAATGGTTCCTGGAGACGAGGTAATTCAACATGAACTCACTAAATGCTGTAGAACAGCATTATCACTGCCTCTCCGCCATTTGGTTCTTTAATGCTCACATGAAGAGTGTGTTTGACAGGAGACGCGAAATCAGAAGTTAATCATGCTAATTAGGAATACGTGTGGTAGCGGTGGCTTTTACAATTACAGCGAAACGTCCCGTCTGAATAATGTAGACATATTGTTTGCTAAAATCTCACAATTGGGCTACAAGATTTAGCTTATATAATTTACTGCGAATCTTAATGTGGCTTAAACAAGGGAAGATAAACCGTTGAAATTGTTATCAGGCTGGAACAAATTTCGGTAAAATGCTAACATACGTTGTTTTTTATAGATTCACCATTCGTCTAGGTTCAAAATATTTGAACTCATAGGCAGCCACCAAAAATGGCTCAAACTCGTTTTTCGTTCCAATCTGGATATATGTGCTCAGTCCGTTTTAAAAATATCAGTTCTGAGGCCTTTGAAATTTGACGAGGATCATAACGGGTGTGTTCTGGCTCTCAAGCTATTTATCAATTTCTATGCTCTGTTTATGGAGCACGCTTTTAGGACGCGCAAAAATTTGTTTTTCTACGCACGCAAAGTCAGGGCAATCTTTTTAAACCGAACCGCTTTAAAGCACAATGGTTGGGGATTTGCTTATCCGTGACATAGTGTTGGTCGATTATGTCGCCATTATTGTTCAAGAACACATCCAGACAAAAATGGACTATGTTTCGTCGGTATAAAACGACCGTACCACGAACAATACCAATGCTTAAACACCAGGTAATTATCATTTCACAAATCTTTGTTTAACCATAACGGATAGAATCACGCTAGTCACGGTGATAGATGAGCTATCGTTTGTCCTCCTTGCAATCTCGCGTTTGCGGCAGCCGCGAGTTGACTGTGAAAAAAGATGATGATATGCAGAGCGTGCGTACTAAATGCTTTATTAAACGTCTGTTAATCATGGATCATCCATGAAATAAATAAATGGAAACTGAATGAATTCCATCTACGAAGCATCTCTGCAATCTCTAACATTTCGTGGATGGACAAAGTGACTAATGTTGAAATGCTTTTGTACGCTGAAATACATAGCGTTTTCAGGCTATGTTATGTGTACAGAATAAACAATGGTTCGAAAAGATCTAATATATGATGATCTGAAATCATAAGTTCGACAATTCGGCAAAACGCGTTTGCGGTAAAAAAAGACGTTCAGAAAATAAATATGAAGGCTCTGGGCATTGAACCCGCTAATTGGGGAGGACTGCCTCTCACCAGCTCAATTTGAAAATATGGTGTAAAGCGTCGTCTCCAAGCTGAGAAGGAACCGATTCACCTCTTGGCTGTTGAAGACAAATCACGGTAACGGCGTGATTGTCATTCTAAAAACGTGTGGAGCATGAAAACATAATGCAATTGCGATGTACATCCACGTTCGATATCGAATAAGAGAGATCAACAATGATCACAAGTGTAATTTATCAATATGGAGTTAGTACTACATAGTAAGTAACATCATGATGCGCAAAAATAAATATTTTTGTGTAATAGTTCTGAAGACCACGTGGTACAGCAGCCGTGTATTAACACGAGTGACTTCAAAGTAAAACTCTTATTGATATACAAATTCAGCTAGAGGATACTATGTGTTTTAGTTTGCTTTTGGAATCATAAAAGAACTGCATCCTTGCTGCAATCAAATGCTCACCCACTATAGAATGACGAAATTTCGCTAGAGAGAATGCATAGCACTGAAAGTTTCAGCGAAACTGAAATAGGTATGTTGGATGATTTCAACAATCGACTGCTTGCCACCAAAAGATTAAACTCTCAGGATTCACTTGAGTGTAAATTCCACACAATGATTGATTTTATTACGTTGTAGAACTACGTACATTCATTTACTTGATTAAGAGGCGATGTCCAACCTTTAATCCTAGATTTGATTCTTACGTACGGAGCAAAAGCAACTGAATATGTGCAGCATTCTAGTCATCTGGAGCTATTTGACCACCGATTGTTGTTGTTCGCATTCGTGTGCAGCTGCAGGAGAACTTCTGATGACGACAAAATCATCAGATGGGTTTATTACTTTCGATTTGATGGGGACTCAATATGGTGTACGATGAGCATCTCAATCTTACGAATCCAGAATCCCACTGTTTCATGCTTTTGTAATTCATTGATACAAAAATAGACAAAAACAGCCTTTACTCTGAAAAGAAAAGTCAGAACATTTTGTTTCAAAATCGCAGCCGTACTAGAAATGGAATAACCATGCGATGTTCGATATGGTTAGCACATCGAATCACTGGAAGAGACCTATCATGGGAAAACTTTCGAAATTTCTGAGATTTGATATCTCGTAATCTAAATCGAACTGCTGTGTGTGTTTTGCTCACAATTCTTCATATGCTAATTTTGTGAACTTCGATGGTGTAGCTCACAGCGTGTTTGCCTCAGAATTTAACACCTTCGATCAGTTTCGGGCTTTCACTTGGTCTGTAGCATTGTGAATATGAATTTTCCGTGTATGGAATATTTAAATCCGATTGTTGGAAATACAATGTTTTACCTCTACATCAACTGATTCATATAAAAGCTGTGATTGTTTTCGGATCTACTGCGGTTATATATGTGATAATGTGCAGACGCGAAACGCATTAGCAATGAACGCTAATCACTAGATTTTGAATGATATTCATGCATATAACATCAAGCACAACACCAGAGGATGAAGCGCTGAAAAGTTCGACGTCAAATGCGAACTCGTGAAAGTTCGTGTTTCGGATTCATTGAATTCGAACGACAACGTGTTTGAAGTATGAGAAGATGGATAACGTGAACCTTAATTGAAGGATGTAATTCTAAAATATCGGGCAAATGAGTCCTGCGTGGCAGGGGGCTTCCGGTAGACGAGTTGACACGAAATTGACCGACAAATCAGTTGTAAGTGACAACCGGGGCAGTCAAGTTAAGGATCACTATTGTGATTGTTTGTTTGCTCATATAAGATAAGCGTGAGTTTCGATATTCATCTTGTTCGTAATAAACGCCTTTGGCCAATCGTCTTGTGTTCTGGGATTCGTGGGTGAACGATAATAGCGTTAAAATAGTTGTACACATGTTTGAATCGAGACACAATAGATGTGCTGAAATCTTCGAAACCCCACCCGCTAAAATATTACCTTGACGTCTGATCTCGATCTATAAACCGTTGATTTAATGAGAACCGCGTTTCCGATCGATTCAGAATGAAAGACGGCAAATACTTGCAAACAGCCCGACAATGAACCATTTTAGGGAAAAAATAGTTTTGTTTTGAGACTTTGTATTTGTCAGAACATGCATCGGTGATTTTTGTCATCCTGAATGATTTTGGAACTTCAGGATCTTGTAACTTTACTTTCTACAATAAAAAGAATCGTACATCAAATGCTGCAACAACGTGATAAATTTCAAAAATATAAAGATTTGTCATATTTATATGACATTGCAATGAATTTTGAAATAAATACAAAATGTTTTTATGAATACATGTTTTTTGGAATTAGAAACTATGGTTTAGTTAAATCAAAAGCATTATTGACGCAACCGAAATGTACGTATCTCCTAGATTAATTTAACAATGATATAAGGGAATAAATCTAAGTTATAAAACAATTACATTTGCGACGGTACAAAATGCCTTTAAAGTGATCGGTGAAGAGCACGTTGTTCTTAAATCATGAGGTTAATGGAATAGAGTTCATCCCCTTTTTTACAAACAGATATGCACCTTATATGCTGTCTGTCCAATAATTTAATTCCTGATTTCAGATCACCATATTGTTGAACTTTAAAAATACGTACATCTTTCATTCTGTACACGTGATCCAGCCACATCAGGCGGCGCTGTCGTAGTAAGGTGACCATGCTATGAGCACGAGCTTTATAAGGCATTTCAGCATCCTTCCATCCGCGATGCGTATTCGAAGATTGATATGTGATGAATAAATACCACCTCCCTGGTGTAAGCAACTTAGCTCGTGCAATAAAGTATATAAGTAAGCTCATGTCATTCAACCGAATTGCATTAGACCCTTTACATTGTAATCACCTTGTAAAGCATAATCTTTAAGTTGGGGTAACATCAGATGCTGATGTCAAACGTTGAATGCTGATGAATAGTGTATATCGCCGTGGAAGAGCTCGATGACTCAACGTGAAACAATTAAGTCACGTAAAAACATATGGAACAAGACATTTCAATGGTGGAATTCAATCATTCAAGAAGTAAAAGAATTCAGGGATTTATTGTTGATGAGTTAGTAATAATAATATATACCGATTACAGTATATCATATGTAAAGCTCAGGAATGGTGTTCGTTTGCTTACATGATGCTAATGTCGATTCGAATATTGCCAGGCAAAAATAGTCCATTACTCGTGCAGGTAGAAAAGTCCAATGAAATATAACACGTGCGTCTCAATCTTTCGGTGTACGGAACTGTGCAATGACCCATCACTAAGTTTGTCGCATAGTGATAGATTTCATCAAAGACAGCAGTATCCTTTCATTCCTTTCAAGGAACCATTAAAGGCTAACATCATTAGACTTCTATCAATTACGTCTAGAACAATATCAAAATTAATTTTTAACATGATGTTATCAACAAACGTATTTTGCATAATTTGTTACTAAAAATGATTTCAAAGATTGTAGTTAAATAAAATGCCTTAGTGCTATATTAAAATTACTAATATTCATCAGACATCATTGTGCGGATACAGAGAAATGTACATATTTTCACGTCGACAAAATCACTTCATCAACTTACTTGCGTTTCCCTTAATAATAAATTAGAACATGTAACTTTGTATGTATCTGTGATTCTATTAGAAACAATTATTTTTGAGCAATTATGCATTAAACCTCGTAGAATTCATACGTTTATTTTCTTCAAAACATTGGTCAAATATATCCAATCATTTCTATATCGATTCTACTCGATGAAAAGATACATCAATGCAAAATTTCGTGTGTCAATTTACACAATTTCGTTTCAATGTTGGATTCCATTTGCGTGTGAAACATATACACAGTGTGGCACATATATTTGCGTTTGGTTAATAGATTGCATATAATATTGTCATACTTTAGAGCCGCATAAGGGCAATGCCATGGAAACATTATAGTGTCTCGATTAAGTTGATTTCGCATAATATGCATCGTCTACCATAAAGATGGTTGTCATAACAAGTTTGAAAGTTCAAGCAAGAAACTGTTTTGAATTTCATTCAACTTTCAAATCATGGGCTGAATTGCTGATACAAAGTCGATTATACATGCTGAGCTTGATGAAATAGCATCTTTTTATACAAACAAAGACACTGTAACTCCCATGTTGAGCTATTTTAGACGTATTTCTATAATAGACAACCTTCGGAAGAAACGGAATATCTACACATTGAAGTTACTCAAAGGTTGTGGCAAACAACACATATCGCAGAAATATTGCAAACTCACGAAAACTTTTTGCCTCAGTTCTTTAGCGATACAAAAATGGTAAATTTTAATAAATGAATAAAGTCACCACTAGAATGTTTTCAATATAAAATCAGCGATACAATATCATTCCATTTGATATATTCCAAAGAATGATTTGGTTGTTATAACGCGGTATATTTGTTCCAAAATAGTCCTTATCAATATTCTATGCGAACAGATGTATTTCTGTGGGTTTTAAATAGCATTCTACTCAGTAATTTGGGAAGAGCACCAAGTATTTAAAACATTTTTCTAGGTGATAAATCATGAACGCATTATTTTTCATAAACATATATAAAACTGTAAGGCGTTTTAATTAAATCACGTATTAGTTTAACCATATTTTGATCAATTTCACACATTTTATATTGAAGATAATTGCACCTTAAAAGCAGATGCAACTAGGGAGAGAGAGGGTTGAAAAAGGTAAATTGTTGTTTAGACGATTCGCAGACTCACCTTTTGCTTTATTTAATATCTTGAAATAAATAGATGTATATAATTTCAACACGGGCTCGTATATTATTGCAAGTTTGGTAAATATTGGAGAAGGATTTACGGAACGTGAAAGAAATATTAAACTACGCGTTTGTATTGAAACATTTGAAATAAACATTAGTCGAGAAATGATTAAATAACAATTTTGTTCCATTTGATACTCACTGAAATTGCTCCACCTAAATACAAGAAAAATAATAACAGTACATTGAGCGTCAACATACCGCATTGTCGAAAATATAAAACGTACTTCACCTAACACAGAGCATCAAAGTCTACATTTCTCACGTATCCGGGAATGCTGATGAAACACTCATTAAATATTATCAGTAAATTGCTTAGAAAATAAAGTTTCACAAATTAGTTTTGACCTCGAGCTTCTTTGTATCAAGAAGTGAGCGATTTTTGAATACAGGAGTGTCCTTGAATCTAAAAGTTTCAGAACGTCAATCTTTTCCCCACATATATTTGCTCAACCCGTGGAAGCGTAAGATTATACGGAGTCAAGATACTGGATTATATAAAGTTGGAAACTGCCTCATTACAGTCATCAGATATTTTTTCATAATAAAATTCTAATAACTTGATGAGCTTACTGATTTGTCGTTCTCCTATATCGTACATTTTTCTGACTAAGACGTACGTGTGATTTTCAAATTTTAGTACATAATTTTATATCAAAATCAAGAGAATTTAATTAAAGGTTCGCCTTGGTGTTTATCTAAGTCAGAACTGCTGATATCTTCACACCAGCATCCAGGAAAAAATGGTGCTTGCTAAAAAGCTGCATCGAGATGGGATAGAATAACTATCAATGATTTGTTATTAAGCCTTATCAGAGCATGTTTAAATACAGGCCACAATGTAGATATAGACAATGCAGCAGTGTTAATTCGCGGTTCAAAAACCTCATTGCAAGCGTCTACATAAAATGGTGGAGAAACATTCTAAGGCAGTCAATAACGTATATAGGGTAGAAATCTCCTCCATAATCGCTCAGCATTGATATTTACTTAAATAGTCTTACTCACTCTATACCAGACATTGAAGTAGTTTCTTCTCTTAATTTAACAATCATTTAGCCTTGAGCCTATTATTCATGTATTTCTACGGAGCGGGCCTCAGAGTCAACTGAACGTGACTGTGTTCATTGGTGTTATATTGATGTGCGTACGTGTTATTCTAATCGACCTCTGATCCTGATTATGCATATGTAACGTGTCACACTGTAGACTGATAACAGGTTGTTTAGCGGTAGAGTCAAAGCGGAGGTGGTTGGTTGAATGATACTTAGTCATGTTCTATGTCCTGTCTATCATCATTAGTCTGACGAGGCTTGTGTGCCAGAAGTGAAACGTTACCCAAAAGCTGCTCTAACCGATTGCTCTCAAATTTCCTTTTTATTATCGATACACGATCGCTGTCCTGTAGATGATCTCAAATAGAAGCGGAACATGTGTACATCACTAACGATTTGGATTGTAGTGAAAAAATTGTGGATATTTCAACGAGCTTGCGCTTACACATTGGCATGATTATATCAAAAATTACTCCATCGCTCTCAGTTATATTGCTCTTATTGGAATGAACGTCGTAATGGTATCAATAGAAAACCGACGCTCTCAGATACCTCACAAATTCCATTCACCTTTTTCCATTGGACTGTAAATTGTTATCGATACATAATGGTGAAACGTGAAAATTGTCAGGTTTATTGGTTTAAAAAGCCTACTATTTTAATCCCCCCATGGTTTACATGAATCTTTCGACTTCAACAAAACCATCGCTGGGCTAATGGAGTAACGATTAACACGACTTACCTTTTATTTTCTGAAACTGAAAAAAAGCAAAAAAATATTGTGAAGGTTTTTTTCAACATTAGATTATGAGAACGAAATTCAGTACTCAGCATTTGCTTGCAATTTCGTCGCACCAAAATATACCCAGCCACCCTACGACCGGATTGGTGCTGTTTGCACTCATCAGCTATAGGTACTATAGTTCAGGTTTTAAATGCCTTGAAGTGGTGGAAGAAAGTTGTTGGAGATGTGTGGCATAATCACCTTGTAACTTCTTTCATGTGCTTCTTGCCCGTAAATTAGGTTTTCAACTGAGTGATCCAATGTATGCAGAATTTTGAACCACAAGAACAATTCACACCTGATAAGACAGTACGAAAAGTCAAATATTTTATGAGTTGCAATTTACACCTTGTATATCCTGTTGTGTAGTTCGGTGACCAGTTTTGTAGTATGGCGGAATACGCGGTCTCGAACTTCATTAACCATGGATAATATGCTTTAACAGAGTATTCCATCGTCATCCGGATATAGCTGTAAATTATCCGTGGGAGTACATGCAGTGTGAAACCATAGAAGATCACTCTGTGCAGTGCTGAGCTTTACTAGGACTATTGCAATCCACAGAACACTGCAGTGAAGACTTAAACTTACTGCTTATCTTCACACTTATGTCTTTCTCTTAGAACCTACAAAAGTTGCTGAAATCCTTCGAAGTTTGTGAATTTGAAGAGTTTACCTACTTTTATCATTTTACATTTTTCGATGTTTATTGGTAGCCAGGTTCGTTTAAACCAGTTATGAAGTGTTTCGAGAACATTCTGTGGACCTGAGCAATCGTCTGCGCTATTTCAAACGGTGATGTCAAACGCAAGTAACATAAATTTAAAACATACATTTTCAGGAATAACTTTCTCGTACACCAAAACGAGTATTGTAACCAAGAATGAACATTAAGGTTTGCCAATTGTAACTTCTATTTGGGTGAATATTTTCCAACAACGACAGCCTCGATAATTCTACCGCTTACGTAATCCTGTATACAAGCGACCACATCAAGTTTCCTAAATTTAGTGAGCAGTATGTTGTGGATAACGCATTCAGAAGCTATAGACATATCAGAGTAACAATCATGGATAGGGTCTACGTTGCCCATGACTGGAATCCAGTTATCATGAGTTATGAGAGAATTGGTGAGGCATGAGTATCTTGTCCTGAATTGGTGCCTTGAGATGGAAATGAGCGTATGCTTATTCAAATGATTGATCAATTCAGTAGTTGAAAATCGTTATATAAATTTTTATACCACTAAAATCAATCTAACTGGGTTGTAGTTGGAAATTCATCCTGACCAGCACACTTTCCGGGTTGATATCGATTTCCTGTATTGTGTTAATATGTTATCTGTATTCAGGCATAACATAAAACAAGCGATTTTCAGAGTAGAACTCTATAAGGAAAAATTGACCGAGTTCTTTGGCAGCTTCGAGAGCCTAGGATGTAGTTTCAGCCGTTATATGTAAAACCGAAACGCGTAGGATTATGCTCCTCTTAATGATCACGTTCTCGGAAAAGATCATCGAGTTTCATTCAATTTTACCCATCGGATTGATTGGATAATCTATTCTGTACTTCTGGACAATTTAATAACTCTGTTCATCATCTAACGTTGAGATCCCCATGATTCAAGTGTATCCTGAAATATGTAGTTTCTCCACGCACAGTTATTCTGTGGTCATCCTTTCCGATGCTAATCGTGTTCACCTCCGATCACCTTAACGCAAGAGAACCTCAATTAGTCAAATGGATTTATTACGCGGATAACAAAAAACATACCACAGTCGTATCTAATTTAAGCAATTCACGTAACCATAAAAATGACCTCAACCTAGCTGTCCCGGTTGTCACTTTGATCCTAATGGTCAATCGATTTCGTGCCAATCGTTTCAGTTGTAGCCATTACTACGATTGATTCATCATACGCAGCCCCCCGTACTACATAACATCCGATAGCAAATGATGACTGCCTTCAAATCCTGTTTCCAAATATGTTTTTGAATGACCGTTTTTCTTGCTACATATTTGAAACCCGAATTACAGCTATATTGTGACTATTGTCCTTGGTGGTTCCAGTACACGTGTGGTTTGTTCTACGCATCAATCAAACGCGTGTGGTTAGCCCTTATCGATATTGCACGTCATATATCCACAATTATAACCTATATTGGTTCTCATAGATTCTTCAGTAATTAAATTCGATGCATTTGCGATGAATGTTCTGAATAGGTGAATTACCTTCTCAGCATTTTTCTTTGCCTTTTCTGGTAAAAAGAAATTTAAAAATGAGTTGTTTGCCATGAATCTGAAATGTATGTCGTTAAATACCAATCCAACATTAGATATAGACCAATTTTTGATTTTTCTGCTTATAAAATACGAAAAGATAATTTAATTGAAATATTAGTGGGTTGTTTTCCTGGCATATCTAGCCTAAGATATTGATGTGTCAAGAACACATATTCTGACAGTACATAAAAATGACAGTTTTCATGTTTTGTTTAAGCGGTTGAGACTGTCAGTTTTTTATCACAATAAATAAGAAATCTACACGGTAACTGTAACTTCATAAACTGTCTGAATGTGTTGTCCCGTTATACATTTTTATTAGATTGCATATTACTTTAGAGTTTGTATAAAATATATTTTCGTCAATGGCACAGCATCCCCTGTGTTGAGGTTGCCGTTTAGTTTGCTGCAGGCAAATGTACTTTTCGCACTTTTAGTCTGTATTAAAACGTCTGATCTTCGTTGTAGGCATTATGCACTTACGATTGAATATGCCGCCGACGTGGACGTTGTATTGAAACAAAATTGTGAAGTCAACCCACACGCATTACAACCAATGATTAAAGAAATTGGTCAATGTTCATTCAAAGTGGGTCTATCCTTGAATCTCATGAAATGTAAAGAAATGGACAGCGATGCTTAGGCATGCAGAAAATTGTTTCTCGTAGAATACCATTTCCAAACGCTAAAATCTCACCGGAAGCACGGGACCGGTTTCGAGGTTTTCGCCTCTCATCATCTATGCGTATCCGCTGGACTCTTCGCGTTTCGAACTAGTATTTGTGTAGACGAATGGCGCAATGTGATAAAACATCAAACGATGTTGAAAACCATCCAAACCATATGTTACGACTTTTTAACCCCTATCTCATTCACAAAATATCCAAGGGATATTACTTGCATGCCGAACTTTACGTCTGAAGGACATGAATGTAGGTCGTTGTCTCAAATCTAACGATTATCTGTCTTAGGCACACAGTAAATTACGAGAAATAAAACCTTATATTATGCGTTATGAGGACCGATCGTCGTAGGTATTATCTTATATATTTTTCTGACACATTTCAATAATTTGATATCAACATGCTACCCTCTGATGTGCCCTCTTCTGAGAAAGATGTGCTTCAAGGAACAATTCTATCTCTTTGCTGTTATTTAGCACAAGTGACAGTTTAACCACAGTAGCCATAAACCTTTGCTCTGAAAACGATGTAACACAGACAAGAATCTATGTTTTTTTATTTTTTCTGAGTTAAATGTAATTACATCGTGTTCAGAATACATATAGTTATCTTTAAATCCTGGAAATCGGGCTAAAATAAGTCGGGTTTTGGAGAAAATGGTGTTTGTTGCTACCTACTCAGTAGTGCTAAGTTCATTAAAAAATTTGAAGTCAATCACCACAGTCCATAATCAAAGCATTTGACTTGAGTTTTGATGTAATTTAAGCTCGTCAGCAGACCATGATATCTAGTAGTAAAAGTTGATTTCGGATATAAGCTATACCATAAACCATTTCCCAAACGGTAATTACGGCTACGCAAATAACTTAAAACAACTTTTTGCCAGTTATTTCTTATTTTCTCCGTTTTACTATAATCTGCCCATGAGGAGACTCGCATAAGAGCTTACAGACCTCGTCTAAATAATAACGTGTTTATTGGCGTCACTTTGCCGATATTGATTTAAGTGATGCAATAACGAAATGTTACTCGTGGTGAAGAAGCGAATAACTTTTTTCCAATCGATATTTGGTTCGACTTTCTCTTCGTTTTTAATGACACCAAAGATACCATTCCGTATCCTATCATCAAAATCGCGTGTAACTCTATTTCACTAGCTTTCGATACAAAGGATACATGTATCAACATTTGTCACACTTTCTTATTCAGATATTCAAACCTCTCTACCGTAATTTTGATCAGCACGTGATAGCCTATGATTAGACAAATTAAGGATACTTTAATATTTAAGGATGGAAACTGGCTCACTTTAAACATTAGATGTTTTTTATCATAAAATTGTAATAACTTGTTGAGCTTTCGGTTTTGTCGTTCTCCTATACGCTACATTTTTGAGTAAGACTTACCGGCGATTTTCTCAAATTATGCAGAAACCCACTTCACATAATTTTAAATCACAATCAACAGAATTCGAGACAAGCGTTGCTCTGGTGCTTATACAAGTCAAAATTACAGACAGATACCTTCACACAAGAATTCAGAAATATCGGAAGCTTGTCAAAAAGGTGCTTCGAGATGAGATAGAATAACTATCCCTGATTTGTGATCAAGCCTTATCAGAGCACGTTTCAAATACAGGCCAAAATGTAGATATAGACTATATAGAAGTGTTAATTCGCGGTTTTGAACCGCATTGCAAGCGCCTACATAAATTGGTGAAGGAACTTTCTAAGGCAGTTAATAACGTATATAGGGTAGAAATCTCCACCTTAATCGCTCAGCATTGATATAAACTTAAATAGTCTTACTCACTCTATACCCATTCAAGTAGTTTGTTTCTCTTAATCCAACAAACTTATAGCCTTGAGACTATTAATCATGTATTTCAACGGAGCGGGCCTCAGAGTCAACTGAACTTGACCGTGTTCATTGGTGTTATATTGATGTGCATACGGGTTAGGCAAATCGACTTCTGATCCTGATTATGCCTATAAGACGTGTCACACCGTACACTTAGAACAGGTTGTTTAGCGGTAGTATCAAAGCAGAGGTGTTAAAATGAATGCTACTTAGTCATTTTCTATGTTCTGTTTATCACCATTACTCTCACGAAGTTTTTGTGCCAGAAGTGAGACGTTACCCAAAAGCTGCTCTAAACGATTGCTCTCAAATTTCCTTCTATCATCGATACACGATCGCTGTCCTGTAGATGATCTTAAATAAGAGCGGAACTTGCGTAAAAATCTAACGAATAGGATTTTAGTGAAAAACTTGTGGATATTTCAACGAGCTTGCGCTTACACGTTTACATAATGATACCGGAAATTGTTTCATCGCTCTCAGTAATATTGCTCTTATTTGAATAAACGTAGTAATGGTGTCAATACAAAACTGACGCTCTCAGATACCTCACAGATTTTATTCCCGTTTGACTGTTAAAGGTTATCGATAGATAATGGTCAAACGTGAAAATTGTTAGGTCTATTGGTTTAAAAAGCCTTATATTTTAATCCATCCATGGTTTAGATGGATCTTTCGACTTCCACAAGAGCATCACTGGGCTAATGGAGTAACGAATAACAAGACTTACCTTTTTTTTTCTGAACATGAAAAAAGCACAAAATATTGTGAAGGTTGTTTTCAAAATCAGATTATGAAAACGGTATCCAGTATTCAGCATTTGCTTGGAATTCGGTCACACCAAATTACACCCAGCCACTCCACGACAGTTTTCATGCTGTTTACACTCATCAGTTAGAGAGAGTTTAGTTCAGATTTTAAATACCGTAAATATTTGAAGAACGTTGTTGGTACAGAATGGCATAATCAGATTTAAGCTTCTTACAGGTGCTTCTTGCCCTTGAAATATGTTTTCAGCTGAGTGATCCACTGTATGCAGAATTTTGAACCACAAGATCAATTCGCACTTGACAAGACAGTGAGATAAATCAAATATTTTATGAGTTGCAATTCACTCCTTGTATAACCTGTTGTGTAGTCCGGTGTACAGTTTCATAGCATGGTGAAATACGCCTCGCGTCAAAGTCCTAAACTTCATCAACCATGGCTATTATGCTTCAACAGAGTATTCCATCGTCAGCCGCATATATGTGTAAATTATCCGTGGATGTACATGCAGTGTGAAACTACAGAAGATCGCTCTGAGCAGTGCTGAGCTTTAACAGGACTATTGTAATAAACTGAACACTGCAGTGAAGAATCCACCATACTGCTTATCTGCGCACCTATGATTTTCTCTTTTAAAACCTACAAAAGTTGCTAAGATACTCGGGAGTTTGTGAGTTTGAAGCATTTACAGATTTTACTGATTTTACATTTGTTGATGTTCAATGGTAGTCATGTACGTGTGGACCACTGAAGAAATGGTTTGAGAATATTTCGTAGAAATGAGCAATCATCTACGCTGGTCGAAACGTCGATATCATACGCAAAGACATAAATTTACTACAATTATTTCAAGGAATATCTTTCTCGTACAGCAAAAAGAGTATTGTTATCAAGAATGAGCCTCTATATTCGCCACTTGTATCATCTACTCGACTGGATATTTTCCAACAACGCCAGCCCCAATGACTTTACTAGTCAAGTAATCTTGCATACAAGCGACACCCTCAAGTTTCCTAAATTTGGGTAGCAGTATGCTGTGGTTAACACAGTCAAAAGCTTTAGATATATTGGAGTGAAAACATGGATAGGGTCTAGGTTGTCCATTGCTGGGTTATGATAGGATTCTTGAGACATGAGGGAATTGTCCTGAATCCGTGCTGTGAGATGGACAGGAGCTCATGTTTTTTCAAATGTTTGATCAATTCAGTAGCTACAAATCGTTCCATAAATTAAGAGACTGGTTTGTAGTTAGACACTGAAGATCTGTACACTCCTTTGTATATTGGAGTGATTATTCTACTTTTCCAGTCTGTGACGGGTTTGAAATATGAGAGAAAGGTGAGAATAGAGCATTGGGGCATTTTTAGAGTAACGCTGTTTTTTTCATCAAAAAATTTCGAATTTTCCGTTCTTATCACGAGCAGCCTTATAAGCACACTTTCGGTTTGACAACGATTTCCTGTATTGTGTTAATTTGTCATCTGAATTCAGGCATATCATAACATAATTGCTTTTTGGGGTAGATCTCTATGAGGAAAAATTGAGCGCGTTCGTCGCAAGTTTCGAGTGCCTTGGATGTAGTTCTAGTCGTGATAATTGAAACGGAAACGCGTAGGTTTATGCTGGTCTTAACGTCCACGTTCTCGGGAAACATTTTCGACTTTCGTTCAATTTTCTTATTCAGATGGATTTGATTCTCTTTTCTGTATTTCAGGAAAATATTAGTAATTTTTTTATCTAACGGTGAGATCGCCATGATTCACGTGTTTCCTGGATAATGTAGTTACTCTGCGAACAGTTTTCTAAATTCATCATCTCTGCGTTCGACTCCGATCATGAAATTGAACCACTTTTTCAGTTGTTTTGGAACGTATTGATAGTGAAGTTCTGTTTTTTGTAGATTTTCTCAAGTATCGATAAACTGCATTGATGGACCTCAGTGTTAACCACATCAGCCTCGGTTTCAACCCATACAGTTCATCTGCGTCCCGAGTAAATCTGTGGGCAGACTTTTCGATGCTGATTGCATTAACCTACGATCGCTACAACGCAAGAGAACCTCCATTAGTCAAACGTGGTTACTACGCGAATAACAAAGAACATACCACACTCGTATCTGATTTGAGCAATTCACGTGACCATCAAAATGACCTCAACCTAGCCGTCCCGGTTGTCAATTCGATCCGATTTGTCGATCGATTTCGTGCAAATCGATTCAATTAAAGCCATCACTACGATTGATTCATTATATGCACACTCCCGTACAACATAACATTCAATAGCAAATGATGACTGCCATCAAATCCTGTTTCAAAGCTGTTTTTGAATGACCGAATTTCTTGCTATACATTTGAAACCCGAATTACAGCTAGATTTTTATTATTGTGGTTAGTGGTTTTAATGCACATGCACACGTGTGATTAGAACCTATCGATAATGCACGTCATTTATCCACAATTATAACCTATATCAGTTTTTATACATCCCTCAGTAATTTAATTTGATGCAATTTCAATGAACGTTACGATTAGGTGACTTACCTCCTCAGCCATTTTTTTTTCTTCAGCTACAATGAAATTTCAAAATGATTTGTTTGCCATGAATCTGAAATGTATATCGTGTGTTAACAATCTAGTAATATATACTAACCATTTCTTTCATACTGTTTCGCTAAAATACGTAAAGATAATTTGATGAAAATATTTTTGGGTTGATTATTGGCATATCTATATTGATGTATCAAAAACACATATTGTGACAGTACACAAAACTGACTGCTTTGATGTTTTGTTTAAGCGTTTCAGACTGTCAGTTATTTTCATCACAATAAATAATAAATCTGCACAGTAACTGTAACTTCAAAAACTGTCTGAATGTGTTGTCGCGTTTAACATTTTCATTAGATTGCATATTACTTTGAAGGTTGTATAAAATATATATCCGTGTATGGCACAGCATCCCCTGTGTTACCAATGCCGTTTGGTGTACTGCAGGCAACTTTATTTTCCCCATTATTATTGTGTATTAAAATTTCTCATCTTCTTCGAAGCCATTATTTACTTATGCCACCGAGGTGGGCTTTGCATTGAAACAAACTAGTGAAGTCAACCAACATGTATTAGAACCAATAATTATAAAAATTGGTGTTGCATGCTGAAATACGCTGGAGTTTCGCTACCATTTCTATTTCTCCCTGATATATGTCTAGGCCTGGGCAACCTGACAGTATCTTAGCCCACGTGCAGTCTCTGACTGTGCGGCACTTTGCCTGGATCAGGCTTGTACATTCATACATACTAGGTTTATCCTTGAATCCCTAGAAACGCAACGAAATGAACACCGACGCTTAGGTATGCAGCAAAACGTTCCTCGAGTTTCAAAGATGCAGTCACTTCAAATATCTTGACGTTACAATGTCCGACAGTCTATCGGGATTAATTATGTAAACACACCATTACTTAATTTTCGCCGGTTTACATTCGATGCATTTTGCCCGGTGTTCAGTCACCGCTCCACCGCCTTTCAACATTTTGTTTTTCCTTGCATCGATCCGCACGTCTTCTACGCATACCCGAAATTTTCCAGGCATCCAAAAGAGGTATTAAGATTATTTGCAGATCGCGATTTTCCGCGGATTTATTTCCAGACACTATTGTCGATTGTCACTTCCGTGAATGCAACAGACGAATCTCAAACAATTCTTCTGATTGTACACATTTACCGAGCATAAACACCTTCTGGTCATGCTTATATTTTAAATCATGGATCTTGTCAACTGATGATCATAACAATATTCGAACCAGGCTTAATAAAACCCAAACAAAGTTCATTTGCTACGAAGAATGTATCACATAACTGAGAAATTTGAGTGTCTGTCCTTCGACAATGTGAAATAGAAAACGCACACTAATTCTAGTCAACGTTACACACTTTTCACCAATATTTTCGACAAACTTGCAGATAAGGCCGCTATAGAACGCATTCAATGATCGGGAGCGCTAGTCCTCTGACAGACAGACATTTGATAACAGCCCTGATCGAAATTCAATTTAAAAACGTACTGCTGTTAATAAAACATCTAACAATTTCAAAAACCATGCATACCATAGGCTACGACATTTCAGCCCCTCTCTATTTCGCAGTATATCCGAAGCTTGATACCTGCATGCAGAACCTGACGTCTGAATGGCATGAATGCAGGTCCTTGTCTGGATTCTAAAGATGATCAATATCAGGCACACAGAAAAATGCAACGAATAAAACCTTATGTTATGTGATGTGAGGATCGATCGTCGTAGTTGTTAGCTTATATATTTTTCAATAATTTTATATCAACATGCAACCGTCTGATGTGCCCTCTTCTGAGAAAGCTGTGCTTGGAAGAACGATTCTATCTCTTTGCTGCTATCCAGCAGAAGTGGCTGTTTTACCACAACAGCCCAATCATTCGCTCTGAAAACGCTGTACACAAAAATGAATCTATGAATTTCATTTTTTGCTGTGTTATATGTTATTACAACGTGGTCAGAAAACATATATTTATCTCTAAATCCCGAAAACAGGGCTGAACTAAGGTTGGTTTTCGAGAACATGATGTTTGTTTATGACTATTCAGTGGTGTGTAGTTCATTGAAAAATTTAGAAGTCGACCATCACAGTCCATAATGAAAGCATTGGACTAGAGTTCCGCTTTTATTTGAGTTTATCAGCAGAACATCTACTCTTTTAATACGAATTCATTTCGGATATAAGCTATCCCGTTAACGGTCGATAAGGCTACGCAAATACCTTGAAACTACCTTTTGACAGTTATTCATAAATTTCTTCGTTTAATCTTTATCTATTGGTTATTAAGTACCGTCGGGAAATCACTGGTGTTTATTTAAGACAGAAATACGGATACGTTCAAACCATAATCCGGGATACTCCCAAATAATTGCGATTAGCACAAAGCGGAGGCCACCAACAACAACAACAACAGCACAAAGCCAGATTAGCGTTCGAATATCATGTCACGGATACGCATACCGATGAGCGGCAGGAACTGAGAATCCGGTCTTGTGATTTTTGAATGTCATATACTGATTAATAATGATAATCTGGCTCCAAACGAAACTAACCAGCATGCTGTTTTTGTAATGTTGTAATGCAAACAATTACCGGTAATCCAACTCATTGATTTTAGGACTTAGGTAAGTCCCCATAAGAAAGATAGATTTCAATTTGCAAACGATGATTTATTCTCGAATTTGCAATTAATTGGGTTCATCACAAATTCAGATGGGCCTTCGACTGTCAGGTCAGGAATACACATACCAGATGAGCGACAACAACCGCAAAGCAAGTCGTGTTCTTCCGTCCTGCTATTTAAACGTCATATACTATTTATTTATAATAATCTGACTTCAATCAAAAACTAACCATAAACTATTTCCCAAACAGCCATTAAAACTACGTAAGTTCATCGAAACTACCTTTTGGCATTTTTTCATAAATTTCACGGTTTTTCTATTAACTATTTCTTAATGAGGACACTCGGAAAATATATTACCGACCTTGTCTCAATTATTACTCTTATGCAGCATTACCTCTATTTTCGTATATCGGTTCACGTTATAGCTATATCGATATATATGTTGTGGTTAAGAAGCGCGTGTCGTTTCTGCTATTCATATCAAGGTTCGCCTTGCTCTTTCTTTTTAATGACACCAAAGATACAGTTTTGTAGCGTTTCATTATACTCACCTGTAAGTCTATTTAAATAGACTTGGATACGAGGAATACGTTTAAAAACATTTACCACGCTCTTACAATTTAGTAAATCCAAACTTTTCTCCAAATATCTTCGCTCAGCCCGCGAAAGCGTAAGATTGAACGAATAAATGACACTTAAATATTTGAGGTTGGACACTGCCTCATTGCGCTGGTGTTTATCTAAGGCAGACGTACATATAACTTCACACCAGCATCCAGGAATATTGGAAGCTTGTCAAAAAGCAGTTTCGAGATGGGAGAGAATATGTACCCTGATTTGGGATTATGCCTTGTCAGATCACGTTTTAAATACAGGCCACAATGTCGATATAGTCTATGTAGAAGTGTTAATTCGCGGTATTAAACCGCATCGCACGCGCCTAAATACAGTGGCGTTGGAACTTTCTAAGGCTGTCAATAACGTAGTTACGGTAGTAATCTCCGCCATAAGCGCTCAGCATTAATATGAATTTAAATACTCTCAATCACTCTATACCTAACATTTAAGTAGTTTTTGCTCATCATTCAACAATCTTATATCATTGAGCCAATCATTCATGTATTATTATACAGCAGGCCACAGATTAAACTCAACTTGACCGTTCTCACTTGTGTGATATTGATGTGTATACGTGTTAGGCAAATCGATCACGGATCCTGATTTTGCCTATGTCACGTGTCACATCGTAGAGTTACTACAGGCTGTTTAGCGGTAAGGTCGAACTAGACGTGGTAGGCTGAATGCTACTTAATCATGTTACATGTCCTGTCTATCATCATTGGTCTGACGAAGCTTCTGTGCCAGAAGTTGAACGTTACCCAAAAGCTCCTCTAACCGGTTGCCCTTTAACTTGCATTAATCATGGATACACGATCGCTGTCCCGTAGATGAACTCAAATAATAGAGAAACTTGCGTACAACACCAACGATTTGAATTGTAGTAAAAAGCTTCTGCATATTTCAAACAATTTTACACTTACACTTATAATACCAAAAATTGCTCCACCGCTCTCAGTAATATTGCTCTTATTGGAATAAACGTCATCATCATTGCTCTGACGAAGCTTCTGTGCCAGAAGTTAAACGTTACCCAAAAGCTGCTCTGACCGATTGCTTACGAATTGACATAATGATAACATCAATTGCTGCACAGCTCACAGTAATATTGCTTTTATTGAAATAACCGTCGTAATGCTGTCAATACAAAACCGACGCTCTCAGGTATCTCACAGATTCTATTCACCTTTTCCCGTTTGCCTCTGAAATTCATGGATAGAGAATGGTCTTACGTGAAACAATTCAGGATCATATGTTTAAAAGGCCTTCTATTTTAATCTCCTCATGGTTTAGATGAATATTTCAATTTTCCCAAAAGCAACACTGGGCTAGATGGAGTAACAATTAACAGGACTTACCGTTAAATCTCTGAGCATGGAAAAAAGCATAAAACCGAATATGGCACACATTATGGTGAAGGCTTGTTGCAACATCAGAATATGGAAACGGAATCCAGCACTCAGCATCTGCTTGCATTTCGGTCACACCAAAATACACCCAGCCACCCCACGACCGGTTTGATCCTGTTTGCACTCATCAGCTAGAGTCAGTATAGTCCAGGTTTAAAAACCTCAAAATAGTGGGAAAATGTTAAACTAGTAGTGAATTGGAAAGTCACTGTAGGATAAGTCTGTTAAGATTATCCCGGCTACACTCATGAAGAATACGTTAATGGTTTTAATGTACTCTAGCCAGCTATAGAAAATCCGTCGCACCAAAGGTAAAATGGCTGTTTGCATCTCTGACGATTGCTTGCACAATTGATTGACCTGAACTTGCAAATCTAGAAACAAACGGTTTCATACATCGACGAGTATTGTAGATAAAAATGTGTCAATCTACGATAAGATTAACCCAAACATTCTTAAGACAGATTTTTACGTTTTCCAAACTCACCGCTTGTTCAGCCATTGCCCTCTGTTGAAAAATATGCAGTTTGTCATGGTTTTTGTTTTGGTGTGGGTTGAGCATATACAGGTCGGTATGAAATCGCTTGGCAAAGAATTTCGAAGTGACAACGGAAGAAAACAAACTTAATGATACCAGTGTATGTGGTTGACATGTATATATGTGTGGAAACACGATAGAAAATATTTGTATCTTATTCTCACATTTGTCACGGCATGTACGTCTTGACAGTATCCTAAACCACTCGGCATGTAACAGGCTTGTGATTATATAATATATAACTATGCTTGATGTTTCGCCATATTTGTGAATATCTCTTGACAAAAAAAGGACTAGGGTTTTCTCTCTCGTGAATCGGAAATTAAATTGCATACCTTTGTTACCTGAACACTACTTTGCTTACACAAGCTTTAGGTAATTAGTTCGAACCATTCAAAGTTTTAATGGAGCAAAAAGTGAATACCTCACAATAACCATTGATTGAAAATATTGGGAATGCTTAAAAAAAAGATATATTAAAAATACGGAAACCAGCTTATATATTGAGATGCTACGTTTGATTTCGTCAAAATATACTTGACAATTTCAGCCTTGCAGACAATTGGGACTGATTGAAGAATATTATGTGCGCGAGGAATTTTCCTTGTGAAACAAACTTGAATATCGAAGAATAACCTTTGACAATTTGATCTAGAGTGTGGTGTATTCAACTTGCAGCTTCTACCACGTGATTCTTGCAGGTGAAATAGGTGTTCAAATGGGTGATTCACTGTATGAAGAATGTTGAACCTGACGAGCAATTCACACCTGATATGACAGTACGAAGAGTCAAATGTGTTCAGAGTTGCAATCCACTACTTGTATAGCCTGTTGTGTAGTCTGGTCACCAGTTTTTTAGCGCGTCAAAGCCATTACCTTTATTAACCATGGCAATTATGTTTGAACAAATTATTTTAGCGTTAGACGGATATATGTGTAAATTATCCATGCGTGTTAGTGCATTGTGATACTACAGATGATTATTCTGGACAGTGCTGAGCTTTTCCAGGAATGTTGTATTTCACGAAAGACGGACGTGAAAAATTCAAGTTACTGCAAGTGCACACGCCCGTCTTCCTCTTCTTAAACTCACGAAATTTGCTGCGATCGCAGAGAATATGTGAAATCGAAGCATTAAGCGTCTTTTACCGTTTTACATTTTTTGATGTTCAATGTTATGCAGTTTCTTATAAGTTTCTTTCTATTTATAAAGAGCTTCGAGAAAACGTTGTTGGAGTTGGCAATCTTCTATGGTGCGTACGCAATTTTGAGTTTTGATTTTACCCGCAAATGAAATAAATTCAATACGTACATAAATATTATTTTCGAAAAAAATGAAATTTGATGTTCGCCACATATAACTTATATTGGGTTGGATATTGCCCAACAACGCTAGCCCTGATGACTCTAAATATCGAGTAATCCTGCATACAAGTCAATAATCGCACAACCACCTCAAGTTGCTCAAATGTCGGTAAAAGTATGCTGTGGTTTCCACAGTCAAGAGCTCTGAACATATCCCAGAAAGAAGCATGAATATGGTCTCCATTATCCACTGGTGGAGTCCAGTTATGTAGACTCATGAGAGGATTGAAGAGACATGAGTCTCTTATCCTGAATCAGTGCTGTGAAATGGAAAGGAGCTCATGCTTTTGCAAATTTTTCTGATCAATTTACTGGCTACAAATCGTTTCAGAACTCTAGAGACTACCAGCGTCAATATGACTGGTTCGCAGACAGATACATCGTACGCTTCCTGCTTTTTCATATCGGACTGATTAATCCACTTTTTCATTTGGTAGGTATCTTGCTGCAACTCAGTAAAAGTTTGAAGAGATAAAAGAGTGGTGATAATATAGCATGATGGCATTTTTGAAAGAACTGAGTTATTTGATCAGCCCCCGGCGAATTTCTTGTTTTCATACCGATGAGCCTCCCCAACACACTTTCACGGTTCATAGCGATTTCCCATATTCGTCATCTGAATTTAGGCATAACATTATATTTTTCCTTAACAAACGGTCAGATTTCCTGAGTTCAATTGTTGTCTGGAGTGTATGTACACTCCACACACAGTTCTCCTTCTTTATCCATTTGTCCGTATTATGAATGTGAATCACTTTCTTCCAGTTATTTTGAAACATAATTCGCGTGAAGTTCTGGTTTCTCGTAGATTTTCTCAAGTATTGATGCCCTGATTGTTTGGACCTCAGTGTTGGCCACGCTTCCCAACCCATACAATTATGAATTATCAATTACCGGTTTTCTGTCTATACCCGAATTACTGCTAGATTGTGATTATTGGTCCTGGTGGTTTCAGTGCACGTGTGATTTGTTTTACGCATCATTCAAACACGTTTTATAAGCAATTATCGATAATGGGCGTTACATATCGACATTTATAACCTATTTTGGTTATTATAGAGCCTTCAGTAATTTAATTGGATACATTTTTGATGAACGTTCCCATAAAGTGACTTACATATTCATGCGGAATTTCCCCTGATTCGCCTATAATGAAATTTCACAGTGAGTTGTTTTGCAAAGTATCTGAAATGTATGACGTTCATCAACAACATAGCAATATACACTCACGACGTCTATATTCTTTTTCATCTTAAATACGAAAAGATAATTTGATGGAAATATTGTTGGTTTGTTTATTGACATATATACCCTAAGCTATTGTGGCGTCAAAACCACATTTTGTGAAAGTACACAAAACTGACTGATTTGAAGTTTTGTTTCAGGGTTTCAGACTGTCAGTTTTTTTCCATCACAATAATCAATAAATCTGCACGGTAACTGTAACTTTGAAAGATGTCTGAATGTGTTCTTACGATAAGCATTTTTTCATTGAATTTCATCCTACTTTGAAGGGTGTCTCTAATATACTATCGTGAATGACGCAACTTCCACTGTGTTAACGTTTCTGTTTTGTGTCATGTAGGCAACTGTAATTCCCCGAATTTTATTCTGTATTAACATTAATGATCCTCTTTGTAGCCATTATGCACTTACGGTTGCATAGAAAAGAAATAGTGACGTCAACCAACACGTATTAGAATCAATAGGAATAAAAATTGGCCACAATTCATCCAAACTAGTTTTATTCTTAAATCCCTAAAAATGCAATGACATGAACAGCGATGTTTAGATATGCAGCCAAACGATCCTCGTGTGTGATTTGATTACTCGGTGTCTGAAAGATGCAGTCACTTCGAGTATCTTGACGTTACAATGCCAAACAGTATTAGCTGGGCCAACTATGTGACAACACCATTACTTGAAGTTCGCTGGTTTACATTTTATGCTTTTCGCCCCTGTACCGTTTCCGTCCTACCTAACGCAATTCAACATTTTGGTTTTCCTTTCATCGTTGCACACATTTTTTGTGCATATGCGTAATTTTTCAGCCTTCTGGAAGAGTTATTAAGATTATCTCCTGATCGTTATTTTCCGCGGATTTGATTCGAGACACTATTGTCGATTTTTACTTCCGTGAATGCAACAGACAAATCGGAAACATTTTAGCTAGTAGTACGAATCCACTGAACATAACCATTTGAGGGTCACGCTTATATTATAATCACAAAAATTGTCAACTAAAGAAAAACTTTTCAATATTCACAAAAGGCTCGATTTAACCCAACCAAAGCTCACTTGCTTCAAACAATGTATCACATGACTGAGAAATTTAAGACCTTATCCATCATGAATTTCAAACAGAAAACGCACACGGACCATTGCAAACGTTACACAATTCTCACCAAAAGTTTCAACAAACTTGCAGATAAGATGGCGTACGAACGCAGACAATGATCGGGAGTGCTATTCATCGGACAGACAGACACCTAATAAAAGCCCTGATCCCAATTCACATAAAACATGTATTGCTGGCGATGAAACGTCTAACAATGGTAAATACCATCCAATCCGTAGTCTTAGGTTTTTCCACTTCTCTCTCTTTCGAAGTTTATTCGAAGCATAATACTCAAGTTTAGATCGACAATTTATCTAATGATCTTATTCTCGAAGTTTTCTGAGGATGAATATCGTTAGATATTTACCCACGAAGGCATGAGTTATCTCAATCAGTTGATTCATGTTTCAGTGCCTGCAATCAATCTTATTACTATAATTAGAACAGATACTTCGGTTATCTTTGCAGTCAGCACTACACCTTCATTCTGTTATAGCGCGTTGAACGTGGCGTCGGGCATCATCTATAATATGATTGTGACTTTTGTTGCCAGTGCTGAATGAGCATTCGTTTAAGTGGCTGTATTGAAGCTGTTCTACACAATTAATTACCTTCTGTCTTTACCTTGATGATTTTTGGTTCGTTGAACGGTCAATTTTTTCTATCAAGCTCATCGAGATTAGTAGGATTATATGTGCCTGGAACGGTTAGTTAACAATCAACATAATAAACTGTCGGGGTGCTGAAACCGTGCTGCATAGTTTTTTTCGCAATCGGGTTATCAAACATCACTTCACTGGAAGCTATATTTTGATTTTTTTGAACCGATGGCAGTTATTTCGAGGACACGGTTGTAATCGTTCAGGAAATGCATACCAGTTTAGACGAATTTTCACTTACAAACTGGTATGGGAAAATATTTGAAATGATAAATAGATGAAAGAAATATTATGTGACTGAAAGGCTAATCAATTGCAGATGTCGGCCGTGAAAGTGTTCGATAAAATATGAGTTAACGTTAGTTGACGATATACTTGATCATCATTACTTATTTGTTGAAACACTTATTCACCTCTAATTTTGCATGTCATTGGTTATCGGAGCCTAAGCATTTATTCGAATGCACTTGATTAGCTTAGTAAGAAAATATGCTTACATCAAAGATAATTGTGATAAATTTATGTCGTTAATTCTGGGAAAACAGATACTCGTACCTATAGCAAGTATAGTTTTATTCTACAGAATTATCGTCAATTCTAAAATATGATTCAACATTACATGTTTTTATGTTAACATACGCATAATAAAACGGAATACTTAAGCATTCATTTACCCCACGTGACTTTTTTTATACCTGTGAAATTAAATTGATGCAAATTAATCTTTCAAAGGTAAAGCCAAATATGTCTGAGCACGAAAGTATCAGGTGTTCATTTTTGTTAAATATACTTTATGCGTATATTTGTTTGAGCATCATAGAATATTTAACAAAATGTGGCACAATGAGCGAGATTGATAATGTTATTTTTTGTAGAATAACTCGGATTTTGCAACAAAAATCTACAAGCTTCAACCGAATGATTAAATGAGTGATAAATGGTCAATAGTCACTTTCATGAGTTTTGAATTTTCATAACTTCCTGCATGATCATTCATGCATGCCATTCATTAATTTATCCTTGCTTGTTTCATCCACATATATTGACGAATATAAACATTCATCATAAAGTAACCGATTCACATCCGATGTATGTTTAATTTGTTTCTAAGAACCGAGATACAAATATAGAATTTCTTATTTTTTATAGAGTAACCATGTTCTTGCTGTTTTCCGTACCATGAGATTTAGTCGCCCAAAACGCATTTCATTCCTCCATAATTATTTTGTGAGTAAATAAGTTATTCACGTAAATGTTAACATCAAAATACACGGGAGAATTTTAAGTTGGAACAATTATTTCTTCTCAGGGACATCGAACTCTGAATGCTGAAATTGTCGTCTGGATGGTATGACTGAATGTGGTTGTCTCGATTCTAAGAATGGTCAATCTTATGCACACAGCATGCCAAAAACTAATAAAACCGCATAATAATTTCTTATTTCCTACATACTTCATTATGTTGATATCAACATGCAAACATCTGATGCGCCATCTATTGAGAAAGCTGTGCTTCAAGGAACGATTATATCTTTTTTCTGTTATTCAGCACAAGTGGCTGTTTCTACAGTAGCCCTGACAGTTTGCTCTGGAAACGCCTTACTCAGAAAGAAATATATCAATTTATTTTTTTGCTCTGTTAAATGTAATTACAATGTGGTCAGAATACATATGCTCATCTTTAAATCCCGAATACAGTGCTAAACTGAGGCGATTTTGGAGAACTTGTTGTTTATGTTTGTGACTAATCAACATATCCAAATCCATCAAACAATTCAGAAGTCGATCACAACAGTCCATAATAGAAGCATTGAACTAGAGTTTTCCTCTTACTTGAGCTCTTCAGCAGACCGTGAAATGTAGTATTGAGAGTTGATTTCGGATATAAGCTATACTAAAAAATCTTTCACAATCGGTCATTAAGGCTACGTAAGTACATGTGAATTACCTTTTAGCAGTTATTAATAACTAACTATTATCTATATGTTCATAAGAAGTTTCCAAAAAGAACTTACGGACCAAGTCTAAATTATTACACTTGTATCAATTTAAGTGATGCTATGTTCGTATGTTGCTTGAGGTAAAGAATCGCTTGACGTTTTTGCCAATCAATATTTTGTTCATCTTGCTCTTGGTTTTTCATGACACAAAAGATACATTTCCATACCCTATCATTATGCTCGCCTTTAAGCCTGTTTAAATAGCCTTCGATACAAGGGATAAGTGTATCAACTTTCCTCACACTTAATTATTCAGAAATTCAAAATTTCATCCAGCATACTTTGCTCAGCACGCAAAAGCGTAAAATTAGACAAGTTCATGATAATAGAATATTTTGTTTCGGACACAGCCTTATCGCAGTCATCAGATGTTTTTCATAATCAAATCCTGATAACTTGTTGAGTATACGGTTTTGTCGTTCGCTTATCCCCTAAATTTTTGTGAATAAGACCTACGTGTGATTTCTACAAATTTTGTAGAAACGCACATCACATAATTCTAGCAAATTGCACCTTTTAGAGGCGGATGAAGTCTGTGTTGAATTCGAAGTCTGTAGGTTCCTCAAGTGTATCGAAGTTGGTTTGAGGCAGTGGGCGGTTCAGATTGAGCTCAATATGTTCCCGACAGAGCTTTCGATTAAACTGATATAACGTTCTCAAATCATTCATTCGACACGCATCTTTCGCTTGTTGTTTCAGGTTTTCCAAATACCCTCTTTCGTCATTTCTCGCTTATTATTTAACCAGTTTGTAATCCATTCTATACTCTCCAGTAATGGCTTTCCTTCCATTAGGCGGTTTCTTGCTTAGCATGCGTTTCGTTACATTTTCTCTCTCTTTTATGAGTTGCCAGGTTTTTGACGAGATCCACGACGTTTATCCTTTTCGTATGTACCCAAGGACTTTTTCTCCGACTGTCTTCAGTGTGCTATACTCCTGGCGTCATCGCTCAGCTAATTTACTTTCAACCATAAGCTGCGCTGAATTCCGATATTTGCCCATCTCAGTCTCGAACAAATCTTTCTTGCAACCAGAAAATGGTCGCTACTAATATTGTAACCACACATGACACTCACATCTTGTAACGAGCGCCTCAGTTCACCATTTATCATCATTTGATCAACTTGACTTTTTTTCGCCCTCGAAGTAGACCAGGTTATTCTATGAACGTTTTCAAGAAGAAATAGGGTGCCTGGAACGACATGATCGTTCTCTTTGTAGAAATCAAGTAGTCTCTTCCCATTATCATTCTGTTGACCAACACCATGCACAACCATGATACGTTTTCTGCCCGTATTTACAGTTCCGGTTCTAGCGTTAAAAGGTTGTCTTGCCTTTGTGACCAAGTAATATTCTCACCGCTATCTAGCTTTCACTGTCCAGAGTCGGTCCATCTCACCTCGGATATTTCAAGTATACTCCGATTATACTTGTTGAGCTCATGTATGGCTTGAGCCAGCTTGCCAGCTTGATACAGCGTTCGAACGTTCGAGCAACCAAGTCTCACCGTTCTTTTTGGCGCAAAAAGCTCACCCATCGGGCTGGAAACTTCCTTCTGGCTATCATATTCATCTGTCATGGGACTTCTTGTATGGTTCATGCAATCTTGTATTCATTGATAAGTAGAATTTTCGGATCTGTTGTCATCATTGCAGTAGCAATGCAGGCTTTACACGATATGGTTGGTAGCCATAAGCGCAACCCTTCTGCTTTCTCAGACGGGCATTGTGACCGTCCTTATTGGAGTTTTTCCGACGAATTACACAATTTGATTTCACCAATTACGTCATTGCAGTACGATTTTTTTCAATAGTAAAACACTTAGTGGTTCCAAAATATCGTTCCGTGAAACGTTTAGAAAGATTTCAGCGAAACATAGAATGATATGAAATTTAGCATTTAGTAATCAGCCGATATAATCTAGAAATTTTCAGATACATTTGTGTGAAATACTATACATTTTGTTGTACATGAATAGTCATAACATCAGGATTTTTTTGTTATAAAAACAAAGAAATGCGCAACATAACCTTTTTTATAGAAAAACTAATTGTGGAAGCTACTTACCCTCCAACAAATCAGTTATTACTGTGGAAATACGACGAAATGATACGTATCAGATTGTGCGCATGAGAAAATATTTTTGAAATCGTTTTATGCGACATCACGACACTCACATGAATGGAGGTCCTTATTGACGACTCCTGTGAATATAAGAAAAACATTGTGTAGTAATAATAATATAATTAATTGATTGCCTTTTAAAAAAATACTGCATTATGTGACTAGAATATCAACTAGGTTTTTTTCGGTCCATCAAAATTATTCTCATATTTTTAACTATAACAAAATTCAATAATTATTCTTCTGTGAATGTACTTCATAAAATAAAATAGCAGCAATAAATATTACAAATTCTGACATTTTCATAGTACGATTTATAGGTTTTCTGCCTAATTTTATTTGTAAACAGAATGAATTATTTCGAAATCGTTTTGTTTTTAACTCAACACGTTTGCCATGAGATCACGTCGCTTTCTTGGACACAGTACAATCAGATTCTGGCTGTTTGTGGTCATTATGTATAGAACATGGGATCATTGAGCCTTGAAGCACATTCACACTTTGGATCGCCGTCAATCCATAAAATGAATTGGAAAATCATTCTTAAGAGTGCTCATATCACTTGCACACACATATCACAACCGGTTTCTGGATATTCGCCGTCATCAGTTGTAAACTGTTAGTTACTGTTCACTGAGCATCAAAGCATTGAACATGTAGTAAACAAAGTGAAACGTGAATGCCTGAAACGCATGAAATTGACCTATTCAAAGTTATGATCTAATTCTTTTTTTCTTTTAAACCACTACCTGGTTTGATTTGTTTGCTGTTATCAGGTGGCGAAATTATGATTATATTAAGTAATCTTTCGTGTTGAACGCGTGACCAGGGATCAATTTTGGTATCCCTATAAGAAACACTTGGTTCGTATTATGAACCTTTTTAAAAGTTATGGCACAGAACAGTATCGTGGATGAACAAAAAGTGACATTTATAATAAGGCTGGCTGATGCTGTCGCGAAATGTCTGTATATGTTCATGCGCAACTTGGTTTTTCTAACGAAATATTATATAAGGGTAATTACTCTATTTTCATGGGAATAAACTGACTTATCTTCTCACTGTAGATGCACTGCGTAAAGCATCATACCCAGCTCGGAACTGACCATATTTTGCTTTTTGCCGCTAAACGTAGTTTATGCCCTCAGCGTGCAACTAAAATCGTTTGACAGAGTACCGCGGTTAAGGTTGTTCTTCCCGACTTGGACTGTTACGTAACTTGAATTACTGAGTATCGTTAAACCATACTGCGCTGATGTTACACATGAAAAGAATGTAGTCAACAGCTTTCTTTATCATTTCTTCATTATATTCGTTTTTATAAAGCCTCAATGTTGATTCAAAACGAGCAGATCGGCATCTGACTGCTCGATTCATCAATAGATTTTCTAACAACCAAATTTCAACAAAGCACTAATACACTCGATTAGTTGAACTAAGGATTGAATTCGAGTTACACAAGTAGGCATACTCATTTGACGTCTCAATGATCTCACTGATCTGACAATAATTCTTCCAGCTCACATTATATCTTCATAACCTGGTCCTGAATTGCCAGTGTGAATTGATCGAAGATGTTGCCAGTTAATGTTCATTGGGAAATGCAAGAAAACGGTTTATACATTGCGATAGATTTTTCATTCGACTAATTTCATGTAGGCCGAATTTGACCTTTACACAAATTGACAAATGCTTCGTGCAAACAACGTAATTTGATGCGCTGGGATTCAGCGTAACTTTTGCCATTTGAATCAAACTGATCTTAGTATCGTCGCATGTTTAAGTAAAATTAGAATACGAATGTTCTCATCATATCTTTGTTCGAATAAATTAAGGTACAGGGATGTCATTACATCTTTCCATCAACGTCACACCGCATATCTCGCTTTAAGGTTCATCACTAAGCTTGTACAGGCTTCGATGGCACACGTTTCAATGTCATCAAGACGCCCTGAAGGGAACACAATCTCCTGTTGATTGTGTCACGATTCATGCCTAAATTTAACCAATCTCACGCTAATTGCTTTCACACTCGAAACTCACAACATAAAATAACTCCGATCAGACAAACTCGATTTTTATCCGGAGGTCGTCCTGCCTGCCCCTTTCTATACTTCGATCTGATTAGTCAATCTGTATCGAGATAATTTAAGCTACCTCTTCGATAAGCTTGTTTTATAGAAGTTGCTAAATTGCATATTCTTCGATAGACGCTAACGATGTCTATCTTCTCACGCGTCCGAGGATTTTGCAGCTCAAAACGCTCTCATACAACCTTTTCTTTTCAAAATGGTTGTCTTCTCTCTTTCTTGGCTAAACGCTTCGGCTTTGTACCCAAGGGTTCTGTATTGCTTGACACTCATCGCGTATGTACTTCACGACTCACCAACAGGTTTGCTTAGGTGGTTACTGTTTAATGCCTAAGGACTGGGTGGGTTGAAATATTCAGCCGTTTATCCATTAGTGCACATAAAGACTTTTAACATACCTTTTATAAAAGCTAATACCGCATATAAAAATGAAAATAATAAAATAATAAGCATATATAAATTAAGCGTGTTCATTCAAAGGATGTTGTTGATTCATCCACATTGTCACGACTCCGTCACATGCATATCACGTTTGCTTAAGAAGAAACTTATTGTGAGCTGTGTATGGTCGGGTTGTAATGATTATACTACATCATATGTTTAGCAGTGAAGGACAATATTTAGAGACAACGATGTAAGTAGTAATCAATTGATGTTACTTGAGTTTGCGTCCTTGTTGCTAGACGTTTCGTCATCAGGCTAGATGATATTAACAGCAAAGCTGATTTCAAAACGTCTGCTATATTGGATTCTTTGGTTTTCGTACGATTTGCTGGCTCATTGTGTTTTTTGTGAAGTGCAACGCTTCAGAGAATTCGTACGCATTCGTGCGTCAGTTCGTTTGCATAGTATTTTTCTGCGGCCGCAGTCAAACTGATGAGCGAATTGGTCAATGTGTACTGTGAATTAAGATCATGTCGGCGTATGGCCATCCAGTCTACGTGTAGTCATGTGCTAAGCTCGCAACTTATCTATCCGACGCAGTTATTTACGCGACTCTAGATCTGAACTCAAAGAAAGTATTCCATTGTTATTTCTTCGATATTTGTCTTCCATATCATATATTTGTCCTTATTCTAATAACATAATCCACCGCCCTTTCTAGAACACTCTAAATTCATATTATATATACAAATTGAAAGATCTATTTATGCACAGCATTGCTCGGTACTACACCTTATCGAGAAATATTTTAATCATCATTTAAATGCATTTTCTTCACGGTCAATTCACACCTGCTCCTTAGTGTTTGCACTCATAAGGCAAGAACAGTACGATCAGGATTCTCGAACCTTGAAAAAGTGGAAGTACGGTGAACAAAAGGCTGCTGTTCGTTAAGGCTAGTGCAACCACAACACATGCGATCGCGCAAATGTGATTGGAGATTAACCAAAGACCATGAACGAAGATTTTCATTTGCCGGCATAACCATTATAATTGATCATCTTTTAGAGGGCCGTAATTGTGTGCGATTTGGTTAAAAGTTTGATTACAAGATGCTTTCAAAAGCCGAATATTTGTGTAAGCATGATGTGTGAGTATCTAACCATGGGGTCAACATGATATCTCCATTCGATTAAACACACTGCGTTTTGCAAATCTGGCTAACGTATCACTGCTTTCAAGTTTAGTTTTAGCCTATGGTTGCCAAATCTTTGCTGAGTCGAAACGATCATTTTTAACTTACCCATCTTTCACACATAAGTGCAAACAGCAAACTTTCGGTCATAAGCGTACGTATTGAATACACGCAGAGATAATAAAACGTTTTTCCAGATAATATGTATCTGCACACTAAACAATCCTTTGGATATTAAATTACACAATATTATTTTCTGCGCAAGAAAAGGTGAGACCTTTGATAGAAATACATCACTTACTCTCATGAGGCTTCGACAAAACTAGAATAATAAGATAAGAGTTGTTATGAGATCGCATTTTGCAGAAACCAATAAATGTTCTTCAATATTTCACACAAGTCCCTCGACGAAATATACGGATGAGCAGAATGTGGTTATGAAATAATGTGCGTATGTGCTTTTCGTTAAATATATGATATTCGAGAGGGACAAATTTTAGGTAAGTTTTCACTTGGACGTGATACCAATTATGTGGGAGTAGAAGATTAAGAAGAAGACAATGACTTCAGGCGTGTAGACGAAGTTTTAATAATTGAACTAATTTCTCCACAAAGCTGAAAAAATTACAATGTATGAAACCACAAGCTCGATCCATGTAAACTGTGGCAGAATAAATACGGTATGCGGAACAAAATGATGTGTGGATACCCAGGCCTAGACGTGAATGCGAATGAAATAAAAAATGAAATTAAAATAATAAAGATTACATTTAAATTTCAATTAATAAATTGCCCGTAGCATCTTGAACTCTGAAACAACCATCGGTTGAACAATCATGTATGAAGCCAAGTAAGGAGTCAAAGAGATTCTGAATTTATTAGCTCGTGAACAAGGAATAAATGTGGACTTCAGATAGAGAAACAGGGATCTTGTTCAGTGTAATTGAAAAAGCATATATAT